>CAXIVM010002810.1:0-20000 GCA_964035705.1 Porites rus | reverse complement strand
ATATACCTATCAAGGGTGGTTTTGTACCTCAGCTTATCGTGCTCATGCTTCTGCTTGTGTTCTGTGAACCAAAAGTTCTCGATCATCCGCATATGTTTCCGCTTTGGTGCGACTCCGTGCTCGCTGTGCTCTGTCTCGCTAACTCTCTCGGTCCCCGCCTGCGCTCCACCGTGCTCGACGGCTCTCCCGACCTTCGGTGTGCGCAATGCACACCCGGGCGGTCAGCCCCCTTCTTGCGAAGGATGCTGCCGGGACGCCCGAAGTCCCGGCCCCCGTCGTAAACGAGGGTGGGAGAGCGATGCTCCCCCACAATCTGATAGCAGGGATAGGGAAAGAGACAGGGACAGCTACCGACAGATACCGCGACGGAGACAGAGGCAAAGGAGAGGGAAGAGAGAAAAACAGCGAGAGACGGCAAGAAAGTGAAAGACAGAGACACGAAAAAGAGAGAGAGAGAGAGAAAGAGAGATACCAGGACGAAGACAGAGACAGGTACAGACAAAGAGAGGAAAGGGAAAGAGAGAATGAAACAGACAAAGCAAGAGCGACAGAGAAGAGAAAGTGCCGTGCCCTACACACACCCTCTTTATGCGGCTTTTTTGGATCTTAAGGTTGGGTTCTCTGTCTCTCTCTTTCTCTTTTTTTGAGCCTTGGTGGGGTCTATACTGACCAAAGTTTGGCCATAAGGTGCGCATCTTAGCACTAGGTTGGGCCAAATTGGGCCCATGTGGTGTATGTTGAGCACATCTTAAACCCATGTTGAAACTACGTTACACCTATGTTAGGCATATGTTCTCCTGGGTTGGGCCTATGTTGCCATACGTTGGCGTACGTTGGCCCCATGTTGCAAACGGGGCATCGGCCCTGCACATATCCCACACCCAAATAGGCCGGCGCCCGGCTGTCAGGCGTAAGCCTCTTAAATCCGGGCGCCGGCCACGAAGCCCGTGCCCTGCCCGGAGGGCCTTCGGTGGTAACCGAAGGTTATAGACGGGCGCGCCGGCTGCCGCCGACCCTCGGTCCCAAAACGGGGGGACGACCGGTTCACTGAAGCCCCTGTAATTTACAGTGTATCGTGTGTGTGCGGTATAAAAAACACTGTGCTTTACAGGGTTTATTGCGCATATCGAAGTACGACGGGGGGAAAAAGGGAAAAATGCAAAAATGCTGTGTTTTTCAAGGGTGGTGTCGGTAATGCGCGCCGGGCGGACAGGCTTAATCGACATTTTGTGGGTAGAGGCCCTCCAGACGACTTACATTTCCTAACATATCCTCAACATAGGCCCAAGATAGCCAACATATCCCCAACATATGCCCAACATAGCCTCCAAGATGGCTCAACATAGGGCCAACATGGGGCCAACATAGGCCCAACCTGGGCAAACATAGGCCAACATAGGCCTAACATAGGCCGACATAGGCTCAACATAGGCTCAACATGGGCCCAAGATGTGCCCAACATAGATCACATGGGCCCAACTTGGCCCAACCTAGGGCCAAGATGCGCACCAGATAGCTTAACTTTGCTCAATATAGGGCCCCCATCTCCGACGCCGACCAGTTTCGCACCTTGGCACCACCCAGGGCCCAGTACGCCCCCGATAGCTTAACGTGCACCCGACCCAGCCCTACACAGACCCAAGTGGGCCGGCGCCCGGCTGTTAGGCGTAAGCCTTTAAATCCGGCCAGGGGCCCGCTGGCCGTGTCCTTGCCGTAGGCGTCTCTCCTCTCCGTAGGAGAGAGCGGCGTCCGCCCCTCGCCGCCGACCCCTGCTCGACCCATGCGCAGTCCCGCGTTTTACAGTGTTTTCTGCTTCTTCCACTTTTTCCGGCTTTGTGGCTCAAGATGGGTCAACATGGCCCAACATAAGCCGAAAAAAGTGCCCAAGTTGGGCCAACATGCCCAAGATGGGCCAACATAGGGTCAAGATGGGCCAACATAGCCCCCAAGCTGGGTCAAGATAACCCCAAGATGGGCCAACATAGCCCCAAGATGGGCCAACATAGCCTCCAAGATGGGCCAACCTAGCCCCAAGATGGTCGCCGAAAACCTTGGTTTTCCATTGGTTTTCTATCACGACTGCAGCAAGCCCTTTGCTTGGGCCCCTGGCCGGCTGTCGGGCGTAAGCCCTTAAATAACCACTCCTTACTATGAGAGACAAAACACAAAATCCCTTTCGTTTCTTCGTTGGGTGTCTTTCTTTATTCATTTAGAGTGCCGAAAAGTTCAAACCTCTCTTCACATGTCCTGAATCTCCCGAGTATTGATTTGCCTCTTCACCTGGGCTCCAAAACTCGCTCAGGTGAAGCCTTCAGACTCAGACTCCTGAGGCGCAAGCCGTCCATGTCCTCGGACAGCTTCCAAAAACGTCGTCCACGCCGCTGAATGTATTCAAACGTGAAAAACTCAAGAACTGAAGGAGTAGTAACAATGACCTCGCTAAAAAGACCCAAAGAACTTGAAAGCAGTTTTTCACGCCAAGCATCCACGCAAATGGAGTAGTAGTAGCCAGGAGCCAATCCAACAGCATTGATGTTTATTCTCCATCGACTTGGAAACTCCTGGATCACTCGGGTGTTTCAACTGCGAAGGTCTTGTACCTTTTCGTTTTGAGAGCCGTATCAGGTTGCTCCTCCAACAGTGGTTCAGAGGCAGTGTTCACACCAGATGTTGCTGACTTCACAGTATTGGAACTCATGTCGCAGGTGAGAGCCTGAGCAAAACAAGAATGTCCCCATGACTATGTGCTGTTAAAAGAGAAAGGTGACCATACGATATGCGGTCATGTTAGGGCCTCCTGGCCTTACTACTAGGAGCAAGGACGCTACTAGGGGCTCTTGGCCTTACTACTATTTGTGACTGCAAG
This sequence comes from Porites rus, assembly GCA_964035705.1. Classification (NCBI taxonomy): domain Eukaryota; kingdom Metazoa; phylum Cnidaria; class Anthozoa; order Scleractinia; family Poritidae; genus Porites; species Porites rus. Next base: position 17,134 of record CAXIVM010002810.1, on the reverse strand, counting down.
CGGAAAGGTAATTGAAAGCCGGATGAACATGAATACGGTCGCCTAACCGTGCAGTGCAGCTGACGGTCGAACCACAGTATCAAATGAGAACAGCACCTAACCTACTAGGGATGGCCTCCAACCTAGAAGTGATGTGGGGGATGCAATGCTGGAAATTGCATCGAAACATCATTGCAACCTGTGTTTGCACAGTTCAATGGCTACGAGTTAAGATGTCACGACCCCGGTTAGAAGGCATTATTGTAATCCATAACGAGCGATTTATCAATTTATCAGGTGCATTTCCGTGTAATATCAAACGCTTCTTACACACCCCTTGCATTGGGATGCATTGGCAGGGGCCCAAATTTTGACCCACACCCATACAGCATCGAGTTCAACAAAGGCAAGAATTACTGGCTTGTGGTCTTGGTTCTTTCGAATATATTATAGTATAGTTGATGTTTCTCAAACTGTGCATGAAACTATTCATTGTCAGACCGACAATGAAAAGAAAAAGCAAGGTTGGGCACATACAGAAAACCTTGTGCTTTACAATGTTTACTCGTGGCAAGGCGCACGGCAGTGGAATAAAGAAACGCCTTTTTGATCGTTTTCACCACTGGTTGATATTGTAAGTCTTTGTCTTTGTCGCTGGTCAATTGGCGCTCGTACCGCGGGGAACCGCTGGCAAACCGGGGTAAGCGGTGGCAAGCTGAAAGTGCTGGCACGGTCTGCTTTGTTTTTTGGCACAATCAAAGAGAAGACCGGCTGATTAAGACGGGCAAAGGGACGTGTCCACTTGCCGTTTCCAGTTGGCTTGCCATTTGTGTGTGGTGGCTAGAAAAAGCAATATCGACATGCTAGCTGCTAGCAATGACGACCCTTTTCTTTTGATGGTGCCAAATGAACCTTGAACAAAAGTTGTTCCAGGGCAATTTCTTTGGTGGATCGGTTTGCTTTGGAGGTGCCATCTAATCAGCAAGAATGCTAGAGGAAAAGGGAAGGTGTTTGAGCCTTCCTTTCTCTCCTCACAGCCTTACTTTTAAAATGGTACCTTTCCCGGGCTAGTACACCTTCGTTCGAACCCCTCTTGGAGCCTCGTTCGAAGTCGAAAGCTCTCACGACTGGTCGACGCCAAGAAACCAAGTAGGCGGTGCTGTTCTCGGAACAGCCGGAGCTGCAATCCAAGGACACATATTGTCCACTGCTCGGTTCCACCGTACGCCTTACCAAACCGCGAGAGTCACCCCTTGCAGTGCCCTTATTGTTTTAACTTAAAGACAAAAGCTAACTAGGATGGCCAGCCCCGTTCGTAGCTTCCTTGCTCCGTTCGTAAGGCCAGGAGCCCCGGAACTCGTAGCTTCTTGTTGCTACTAGTAAGGCACTTGTTACTACTAGCGATGCACTTATTACTAGAAGCGATGCACTTGTTACTACTAGCGTGGCACCTGTTACTACTAGCGTGGCACTTGTTACTACTAGCGTCCTTGCTCCTAGGTACGGGAGGAGGCGATCGGTCGCGATGTACATTGGTCCTGAGACATAAATCTTCACGGCAGAATTGCCAAAGCCCAAAGTGGTCGTCACCCCATCATAGTCCACACCTTATTGCTGGTGTAGACCAATTGTAGGCCCAAATAGAGATTTCTTGCAAACACCCCATCACACTCTACATGCCGTTTCACAGATTTCTTGCACATCGCATCTGTTCAAGCTATATCTGCAAGACTGAGCCATGTAGCAAAGCTCATAGAGATCTCCCACATGTAAAGTGTTAGCATCGATTTGAACAGCTTGTTCGGAGGCAACTGGTTGGTACACAATCCTCGGGCATTGCACACGTCTACCAGGTTACCATCCTCTACGATGGGATACCTTGCAACATCTGAGCCCCGCTGAGTTTTTTATCCAAGCAACGAAGAAGGTGTTCTTGAGCTGTTGGCAACAAGCTGAGATCCATCATAAATCAGGTCTTCACCTCGCTGTCTCACGAAGTTCGTACATACACAGGCTGTTTGCTCGGTGACGTTCAAGACAGGCCTCATAAGGCCCTTGTAAGAGAGGAAAGAATAAGGTAAAAAAGATAGAGCTACTCAAACAAGAAGAATGAGGAGGACGAAGAAGAAGGCCTGTTTATACTGCCATCAATTCTCTTTTTCCTCTGCCTTCTGTCTTGGAACGTTGGAAGTAGGGGGAGTAGCAGGGGTAGTTGCCGATAGCCGGTCTTGGAAGCAGTTGGTACCTGATATCTTCACTTCGTTCCAGCTGAGAAACAGCGACCTTCGCTTGTCAAATATATTGTCGTTGCGGATTGTGGGCAGCCAGCATTCCCATCAATGCCTCAAAACAAATGACAATCAGCTTGAAACTCATATGTTGAGTGAATCAAGCATCTACATTGCACAAAATCGAAACTCACAAAGAGGAGGCCGGCAAGCTGTCTTTGCACAGGCGTGCAGACGTCGCTACTCCTTGCTACTGGCCACGGGAATATCCTGTAAATAACTGAAAAATGGATTTCTCTGATCTCGGCGAAGCTACAAAGCCGGACCCAAAACTCTAAAACAATCTGCAGAATGCTTTGTGCTCTCACAAACAGCCCAGCCAACTAGCAAAGCCATCGGGTTCGCAGAATGCATTGAGTCTGGAGCCACATCAAGCGATGCGATCCCGTGCTGATTTCTACCGACGTAGTGCGCGGCGCCACTGCGGCAGTCTATCGCGACCGAACTACGAAGCTTTACAAGGCCCGAACGCGCCGGCCAAAGAGCAAAACCTGCCAGCGCTTGAACCAGTGACGCGTGTGGCATAGCGCCAACCCTTCCTTGCTATTCTCCCCTGTGGGCGCTAAGCTCAGTAGTTTGTACGCACATAGAAAAAGACTTGATGAAAGTCTTGCTTGTTTGCCTTTTTTGATAAACAGTTTGCAAAGTGCAAAGCTGTAAGCTCATCACAAGTGAGCGTCAGGATCTGAGCGGCTTGGTTGTTGATCTTCGCAGGTTCCACGGCCGTTACCTGAAACAAAGAAAGCTGAGGAAAGCCAAGACGTCGCAAGTAACCCCAAACCAATATTGTTCAGGGATGCCTTCATCTGAATTCTCTTTTGACCTCCAAGTCGGGCTCTTTGGACATGCAAATCACAGGGGTGTTTGCTTCTCGCGTGAACTCCAGTTTGCTCACAACCATGGCTGTTGTCAAAGCCATTTGCGATTCTTGTCAAAGTGCCGTAGAGAGGTACACGGACAGCCCGGTCCAGCCAAAAGTCTTGGCAAAAGTAGTGCCTGCAAAAGTAGTGTCTTTGCGGAGGAAAGGTGAACGAAAAGAACCTAGACCTAGAAGCAATGGCCTCCAACCTAATAACGAAAAGAATATTGGCGAGAAAATGCAGCACATGTTACAAGCTGCAAAGGCCTCCAACCGTACTTGTGGAAGAACCGTCCAGGTCCACGCAAATCTGGTAGCTCCCCTTGGAAGCTTGAAGGCATGAAGTGAAGGCATGGCAAAATGTTTGTCTCCCCTAACAACAGGATTGGGATACAAGGAACAAGGACGCTACTAGGGGCTCCTGGCCGTACTAGTAGGAGCAAGAAGCTACTAGGAGCAAAGGGCATCGCTACTAGGAACACATGAGACTTTGCGGTGCCACTGGCGCACTAAGTTGGCTGATTCAGATTAGTTCGTTTAGAATCTATTGCTCCTAGTAGCTTCTTCCTCGTACTAGTAAGGCCAGGAGCCCCTAGTAGCGCCCTTGTTACTGGTAGCAATGGCCTCCATCGCCAAAAGTGTGTGGGGGAGCTGGAAGGCTGGAAGTCAGCTCCACCTCTCCACCTCTCCCTGGGGGGAGGTGGGTCAGGTAGGCTGTAAGCTTAAGAGTGTAAGTAAAAGCTCCGTATGAAGTTCTGTAAGAAGCTAAGTATCTTGCAGAACTTGCTTTACAAACATATACTGTAATATATATAATATATATATATATATGATATATTATATACGGTATAGGTAGCTAAGCTTCAGCTACATGAACATGCTACTACCTACCTAGGACGCACTCTCTGCTCCAAGAAGCTCCGCTGGCCAAACCCGTGGCACTGACCTTGGGAACAATGATAAACAAAAAAAGGAAGGTTTTTTAAGAAAACATGATAAGCACAAAAAGAAACACATGTTTTCGGTTTAGATATAGTTTCCCTCAGGTCAAGTCCTCTTGGTATCGTGTTGTTGTGCTTGTATCGCCTCAGAAAGAGTATCAAAGCTCGCCAAGGCGGAAGCAGCTCCTCTCTCTAGGCAACAGTCAACAGGGTAAACTGCCAAAAAACACATTCAACCATGATGACCAAGCGCAAGGAAACTTCCAATTCAGTCTAGCCATTACCTAAAATAAACGTAATATGAAATATGCGGGCAAATTGAAGCACGCACCTCTACTAGTCTACTCCACCAAACCATGGATGAGGTGTGACCAGACTTGTTTCTCCTTCAGCCGAAAAAGAGCTCTAAAGTGGCGATTTCAAGTTGGATTTTGAACTGTCTGAACTTGGCATTAATATACCAACCGTATGCAGAAAAAAAACACTTGATGTCTTTCGCTTGGGCGCCAAGAATGAGCGCTGCAGCATTCTGTGTATTGCCGGCATCGAACACAAAGGCACTGGTAGCCTGTCGGAAGTGCTTGCACAAAATCAACATCGCTCCATCGCTAGTAGGTTGGAGGCCATCGCTCTTAGGTTGGTTGCACAAAATCCACATGCCGTGCCCTTCTTTCCGAACAAACCCAGCGCACCGTTGCACACTCACTGCTCCAAAGGGCCAAGTAGAGGAGGGCAGTGGAAGGGCCTTGGTGAATGCAACCCGTGTGCTGGTGAAACTGCAAAACACCCTGAGAGCTTGACACGAGTCAAGAAGCTATTAGAAACAATAAGCTACGAGAAACAAGTGCATCGCTTCTAGTAACAAGTGCCTTACTAGTAGCAACAAGAAGCTATTAGAAACAATAAGCTTCTTGTTACTACTAGTAAGGCACGTGTTACTTGAAGCGATGCACTTGTTCCTAGTAGCGATGCACTTGTTACTACTAGTAAGGCAAAGCACCCTGAGAGCTTGACACGAGTCAGCAGATTCGCAAGTCAGCTCAAGGTATGCATTGAAGGTCTTGCTGACGGCTACATTTGCAGTTGAGACCTTCAGCGCCATGAATGGATATGGGTTTGAAAAAAGCCATTAGGGGCGCCTGGCCTTGCTACTAGGGGTTCCTGGCATCGCTACTAGGAGCAGGGACACTACTAGGGGCTCCTGGCCCTACTACTAGGAGCCCCTTAATTGAATCATGAATCCCTTCATGCCAACTGCTAACCCGGCACCATGGCGCTAATGTAGATGGTCTGGCCAGCAAATCCAAATGCCAAGTCCTGCGATCCAAAGGCAAATGCTAATGCCACCTGGTCACTCATTGTCGCAATTTCTAAAGCCACATAGCAATGGCCCTACTAGCGATGGCCTCCAACCTAATGGCCAAATGCTAGGCCACTCACATTTCCCGTGAACACCACGGTGGCGAATTTCAGACTCCTCTCGAACACCGTCCATGTCCAAACAGAGCTGGTAATTCACACCTAGGTCGAATGTGTTCAAGTCTTATTTTTCACACCACGTATGAACTCTTTAAACGAAGATGTGCATCAAACGCGGAGTGTTCTGGGGGCGGCGCCCACTGTCAGCTGCGAGGTATCAAATGTGGCACCCCACCCTGGACAAGTGTTTCTCTTCTGCTTCATCAAGCACAAGGAGCGTGTTCACATGTCAAACAGCGTCAAACAGCATGTTGATCATGTTCCAATGCAAACAGCACCACTTGTTTGGATGTTTCGCGCAAACTGCAGTGTGAGCTGAGAGTTTACGCCATCCTGTACAGCATTTCACAGCTTCCGATGGGCACTGTTCATCTGGGTGTTTGACCCTGTGCACATCATGGATACTGAGAGGGTGAGTTTTTGCGTTCATCAACATGTTCCCTTTGTTACTGATTGCGGTGAAGTTATGTGAAGCATTTGTGTGTGCGTCACTCTGGGCACTTAGATGCACTTAGGAAGTTCCCAAGGATGGGGGTGGCCTCCTGTGCGGACTGTTATCCATGATGCGCTCCGTGTCCATCATGAGGCACGCCACTTGCTCGACAATTTGTTGCAATTTCTAAAGCCACATAGCGATGGCCTCCAACCTTTGACCATTTGCCGTTCCAGACTGAGCAATTTCTAAAGCCACCTGAGGTGACGAACGCCCCAAGGCAAAGCGTCTTCGATAGCTTTGAGTCTCCAGGTTGGTTTGCTGCACACGTTGTCTGCTTTCTGCGCAGTGGAGGCAGCCAATCCAAGTAATTTCATTTCCTCTGCACTCACTCAGCTTCAAGTGGAGCATGTAGATTGTAGATCTGGCCAAATCTGGATAGCTCCAACATTATCCCTGTTGGCCATGCAGGAGCTCACTGGAAAACGCGCTTCTGATCATCTCAACAGCTCAACAGCTCCTTTTCCATGCAGGACATCATGGGCCTTAAATCCTTCACTTTGGGCCAGCAAATCCTCTGGGCCTTTGTCACTCTGACTGTCACAAAGTGTTTATCGTCAAAGTGTATGTTGTCGCAATCAATTTAAAGACTCGGCACAGTGAATCGGGCAATGGTTGCAACACCCACCTGTGTCAAACTCTTCCAGAAAAGCAGAAGCAGTACCGCTGTATCGACCTCGACGGCCGTAACATGAAGCCGACAAGTGCTGCAATACTTGGAAAAGGACTGACCATATCAGTGCTCTCTACACTGCAAAAACCCTCAACCTCACTGTGTTACCCACTGGTCGGAGTGCTGCGAACACCACCGAAGTCCGTGCTGTCACACCTCCATCGACCGGAATATCTCGAACGTTGAGCGAATCAAACTCATAACAAACTTGTTCTTGTAGCTTCTTGCCACTAGTAGCGATGCCCTTTGCTCTTAGTAGCGTCCTTGCTCCTAGTAGTATGGCCAGGAGCCCCTAGTAGCGTCCTTGCCACTTAGCACTTGATCAAAGCGTTGCCTAAGCTTAGCAAAGTCCTTTGAGGGTTCGTCAAGGAAGCCTCTCGTGATTCTAGGACGTTTGAATGACAAAACATGACAAAATGTAGTAGGATGGTGTAAGTACATCTTGGACATCGTGGAAGTTAGTAGGCTCCGACACAGAGTTCCGGGGAGCTTTCTTGAAGAATCCTTCGCATGATTGATGTGGTTCCTGGATGTTGAAAGCTTAACCTTTAGACCTTTCTATGCTTGAATTGTCTTTCTTTTGTTCTTTCCTTGGCAACCGTTGAAAAAACATGCATCATATCCAGTTGTACAAACGCAGCTTGGAGCACGCAATGGCCAAGTAGGCGGAGCTGGAGTTGCTGCACTGCGGGCAATCGAAGATCAAGGTTTCGCTGCTTTTCCGTGTCACTCCTGGTTTCGATTGAAGCTAGTAGTAACAAGTGCATCGCTTCTAGTAATAAGTGCATCGCTAGTAGTAACAAGTGCCTTACTAGTAGTAACAAAAAGCTATTAGAAACAATCTCTCGAGCGCTGGAAGTTCGGGGGGTCTCCTTTCTGCTGCTTCAAGCCGAATTTATAGTGGGGAATGCCAGACGAACCTGCCACAAGTGTGAGGAAATGAATCACATGGCCAAGTAATTCGGGAAAAGCAGAAGTGATTGGTTCCGTGATCGGTACTTTTCGGTGAAATGTCTTGAAAGCACAAATTATATGTGCATCTCTTTGCGCCTGTGACATACCATAGGAAGTCATTTGCGCCCATGGGGTTAGTTCCAGTGCTGCCGTCCAAGTCGGTGCAAAGCCTTATATAGAAGTTCATGGAAAACAAGGACGCTACTAGGAACAAGTGCATCGCTTCTAGTAACAAGTGCCTTACTAGTAGTAACAAGAAGCTACTAGGGGCTCCTGGCCTTACTACTAGGAGCAAGGACGCTACTAGGAACAAGGGCATGCGAGCGCTTCTTCAAGGAAGCTCACCGCGCCGTCTTTAGGGCGGTGGGGCGGGTTTCCTTGAAGAAGCGTGAGCTATCCTGCGTTCAGTAGCTGGTAGCTAACTTGGCCCTTAAATAAATAAGTAGATGCCTAAAAAGGAAATAGCAAACAAACAAAGACAAAGGTGTCTAAAGAAAGTGTTTCCTTTGCTTTAAGATGCAACATCCACGAAACGTGTAGTGCCGGCCAGCTTGTAGACTGGATGCGTCGATGGTTGCGGTCCAATCGGGGGAAGCCTCAAACAGCAACCCCGACGGAGCTACTAGTAGCGTCCTTGTTCCTAGTAGCGATGCCAGGAGCCGCTAGTAGCTTCTGGTTCCAAGTAGCGATGCCAGGAGCCCCTAGTAACTTCTGGTTCCTAGTAGCGATGCCAGGAGCCCCTAGTAGCTTCTTGCTCCTAGTAGCGATGCCCTTTGCTCCTAGTAGCGTCCTTGTCCCTAGTAGCGATGGCCTCCAACCTACTTGCGATGGCCTCCACCTAATAGCGTCTTTGCTACTAAGCATTTCACGTTTTCAACTGTTCAAAATTGAACATGCTTCATCACATGTCGTTTTCAAACGTTCCCGACGTTTCTCGTACATCTGTTCCCTTCTTTCGACCGTAACGCTGATTTAGATGGTTCATTTTTGCGTTGCGGCTTTGGCTTTGTCTCTTTGTTGATTCACAAGATGGATTCCAATATATACAAGAATGCTCTTTTGTCAGGGAGGCAACCCCAGCAAGGTTCACTGCCGCTGTGTTCATTGCCTTGGGGGCCAGGCCGAACGGAAATTATGACATTTCATTGATGTGAATCTGACTTTCTTGAGCCGCGAGCTCCATTCGCTACAATGTTGCCATCAGTGATGGTGCCGTCACAGGTGACAGCAAGGTACGCCTGATGCAAAGTTCCTAGTAGCTTCTTGTTCCTAGTAATTAGTACGGCGAGGAGCCCCTAGTTGCGTCCTTGCTCCTAGTAGCGATGCCCTTTGTTACTAGTAGCTTCTTGTTCCTAATAGCTTCTTGTTACTACTAGTAAGGCACTTGCTCCTAGTAGCGTGGCACTTGTTACTACTAGCTTCTTGTTCTGCATGAGTCATGCAATAAGTCTTGCGTTAGTCTCAGGCAAATCTTGGTGTCTGACCATGGTGTCTGTAGAACAGCCACTGCAAGTCATCGTAAGCACCTCCCATCGTAGAGGCCAAAGCTGCTAACTGAGGCAATTTGATAAAGCCTGAGCCTTGATTTCTCCAAGGATTATCGCTACTAGGGACAAGGAGCCCCTAGTAGCTTCTTGCTCCTAGTAGCGATGCCCTTTGCTCCTAGTAGCGTCCTTGTCCCTAGTAGCGACACTCCTTGATAAATGGACCGCTGAAACTCGTTATAGGAGCTGAAATTCTTATCGAGCACTCTCGCAACAAAAAAGTGCCTGCCCCGCTGCAGCCGAGATGGTACCTCTGCTAGCCAATTCTGCAAATCTCAGAAAATATCAATTGTTCAGTTGTAACACTCAACATTTGTTGTGACAATTTGCAAATATGTCTTGAATTTGCAAATACCATGTCTTGTTCTTGTGAATTTTGAGCCTCCTGAAGCAGTTACAGAAGCCATGTAGACCTCATGGGGATGTCACTTTCGAGCATTCCACTCTTCCATGATCTCCATCTTCCCAAAAATAGATCAGGCCGGCGCCTGAAAGCCTGTATCCCCGAAGGCATAGTCAGTGGCAACTCCATCAAGGTCCACGCAAATCCGAAACCTCTTGATTTCGCACGAACGGTAATTAAAACCTCTTGGCTTCCACCCAAGCAAAAAGTTTGGGCCTCAATCCCGGAGTCAAGGCTGTGCTGTCCACAAAAGCCAGCACAACTCCTGACACCAATCAAGCAACCGAACTGATTCCAAAAACACTGAATTTCAATGAACTGTCGACTTGACCGTTCATTTTCCCTGTGTGGGGTTCTGAGTCGCATCCAGTTTCTACAAACATACGTCCAAAGTAGTAAGGCCAGGAGCTACTAGTAGCGTCCTTGCTCCTAGTAATGTTCCTTTAATACCAAAAAACTCACACCTTCCACATGCGGTTTCAGCCGCCAGTATGGTGTTCGAGACGCAATCTGCAAAGCCTATGCTGAGCTCCTGCTGTTCCCCCTAGTGGAGTGGTTGCGACAGAACTTGACCTGCGCCAAAATGTTAACTTTTTCCGGAAAACAAAATTTGGAGGCCATCGCTATTTTTCTTTTGTATTCCTCTTCTTTGTTTACGTTTTTCACTTGTTTTATTAAGCTCCAAACAACGAGGCTTTAAGCTCCGGACTGGTCCGCACTCCCAGTCTTCTGGCCGCCAAAGTCCAAGTGGTCGCAGAAATACTGGCCAGTGGGATCCAAAAGTCAACAGTCTCAGTTTTTCGTCAACCTCCAACACCTAGTAGCGTCCTTGCTCCTGGAGCCCCTAGTAGCGTCCTTGCTCCTGGAGCCCCTAGTAGCGTCCTTGCTCAAACACCAAAACAACAGTTTGTTCATCTTTCCTTTGAAAGTGTGCAAATGAGGGAGGGATCCCCATGCCATGATAGTAGCCGTCTAGGTCCCCCCAAACCAGTCTTGGCGACGGCCCCCCTGTCATTCCATTGATGTGGTCCATGTCGGCGGCTCCAGCCCTACTGTGCCCTTGTTACTAGTAGCTTCAAAGACCTCCTAGCAGCTTCTTGTTACAACAGGTGAAATGATTCCCAGTGAAACGATTCCCAAGGAAGCTTCTAGCTACTAGTAGTAATGCCCTTGTTACTACCTTTCATTGTGTTCCGCCTTGTTTTGGCGAAAGTGCATGATGCGTTTGGAACGCTAGATGGTGCCAAAGCGGTAGAAGTAACCAGCGGTGTCGGCAGCTATTGTGATTCTTGGCCTCGCTGGAGTTGCGTTGATCCTTGAAACAAAAACACCGTGTTTGTTCAGTATATGGCACCGGTAGTACCATGTGGTGTTGATGTTGTTGCATCATGTTGCCACGTTGCTCACAAGGTGCATCTGGGGACAAAGAGAAAGGCAAAGGTACCTGATGAGTTTACCGGTAAGCTTAAGTAGCTAGTAGGGGTAAGTAGATAGCAAGCTACTAGCTAGGACGCAGGACAGCCCTCGCACTATTTATTTGGTTTCCAGACTTTGGAAACTTAACTTACTGTCTTGTGTTGGTTGCAAATCGCAACTAGCCCGTAACAGCCATCGAATTGATTCAACATGTCTTGGAATCTGAAAGACCAAGACTTGTTGTGCCAACTTGGGGGCCTAAGTGCTCAATCGACAGTTCTAGTGATGCTGTATGTCCTGCTTGGATTCTCTCCTTGCATTGGACCTTTGGTGACACATGCATTCAACCCCTTCCCAGCCTGTGCCACTTGCGGTTCGCTTAACAGGGAGATTGAGAGGGTTCCTCTTAGGCCGCAAGTAAAATGGCGAGCACAATTGATAGTAAGGGTAATTAACGAGGGACTGCATTTTTTCCGCCTCGTTTTTTCACACGATTCCCCAAACAGTGCGCTGGCTTGCCTGCTCGTCTATGATGTACACGCGACTGTCAATGGAGCAGCTCTCACAATTTAGCCGCAACCTGGAACCGGCATTCCCACTTCATTAGGAGAAAATTGTCCGCATCCCATTTGTGGAAGACCACTTCCCCTGAAGATTGGGATCCTGTCGTTTTCCACTTGCGCTGTCTCGAAACTGAAACTGCATCCAAGCAGCTCTGCAGTTGCGCTCGAATAGAAGCCGTTGTACCAAGTCTACAAGCGACAAAGTAGACCCAGCCACACACAAAATGTTTCTCCAGAAACAAACAGTTTAGAGACCGTTGCCGCATCTTGTTGAAGGGACGTAGTAGTAGTGGCAGTAGGAGCAGGAGTAAGACTCGCAGTAGGAGGAGTAGGAGCAGCAGTAAATAGTAAATCAACAGGTTAGCTAGCTACTAGTAGCAAGGCGCAAGTCAGATCGGGATCTTTGTCTGATCAAAACGGCTCCTAGGTTGGAGGCCCTCGCTATTAGGTTGGAGGCCAAGCCGGAAGCATGACAAGTTCTCAGTCGTAAAGCTGCGTGATTGGCAAAAGTCCTGCAGTCACATTGTTGTTTCTTGCTCCTCGTAGTGGCGTCTTTGCTCCTAGTAGCGATGCCAGGAGCCCCGCCCCTGGTAGCTTCTTGTTACGTACTAGTAGGTATTGCTTCCTTTTCTTTCAACTACAGTAATTAATGAGCTACAGTGATTTGTGTTCTGCTCAAGCCGAAGGGAAAGCTCCGAACAATCGCTTGGTATCATTTTGGGTCTTGCAGATCGCTTCTGTCGTGTCAAGATCCACCAGCGGCACCGAAACGGCGATCCACTGATACGTATTTGAAGAAAGAACAAAAGAAAGACCTTTAGACACCGCTTTTGGGTTGGAGGCCACTTGAAGAAAGGAAGAAAGAAAGAAAGACCTTTGGACTTTAGACCTCTTCTGTCTTTCTCAGCATCGGGAAGTGCCCGATTGTCTTTTACACGTACACCATGCAAGTCATTATATGTCCAGGTTGGTTTCAAACAACATTAGATCACCACTTTCCGCACACAAACAATAGAATGGCAGACAGCCGCATTGCAAACTTTTCTGGAGGGGAGAGATCCTTTCTTGATCAGGCCAGAGCGATGCACTCTCATTCCACTGGTGGCACCGAGTGTGATCCAAAACAGACAGAGATTCACGAGAAAAGGGTGTAACAAAGAAGCTACTAGGAACAAGTGCATCGCTTCTAGTAACAAGTGCCTTACTAGTAGTAACAATAAGCTACTAGGAACAAGTGCCTTACTAGTAGTAACAATAAGCTACTAGGAACAAGTGCCTTACTAGTAGTAACAATAAGCTACTAGGAACAAGTGCCTTACTAGTAGTAACAATAAGCTACTAGGAACAAGTGCCTTACTAGTAGTAACAATAAGCTACTAGGAACAAGTGCCTTACTAGTAGTAACAATAAGCTACTAGGAACAAGTGCCTTACTAGTAGTAACAATAAGCTACTAGGAACAAGTGCCTTACTAGTAGTAACAATAAGCTACTAGGAACAAGTGCCTTACTAGTAGTAACAATAAGCTACTAGGAACAAGTGCCTTACTAGTAGTAACAATAAGCTACTAGGAACAAGTGCCTTACTAGTAGTAACAATAAGCTACTAGGAACAAGTGCCTTACTAGTAGTAACAATAAGCTACTAGGAACAAGTGCCTTACTAGTAGTAACAATAAGCTACTAGGAACAAGTGCCTTACTAGTAGTAACAATAAGCTACTAGGAACAAGTGCCTTACTAGTAGTAACAATAAGCTACTAGGAACAAGTGCCTTACTAGTAGTAACAATAAGCTACTAGGAACAAGTGCCTTACTAGTAGTAACAATAAGCTACTAGGAACAAGTGCCTTACTAGTAGTAACAATAAGCTACTAGGAACAAGTGCCTTACTAGTAGTAACAATAAGCTACTAGGAACAAGTGCCTTACTAGTAGTAACAATAAGCTACTAGGAACAAGTGCCTTACTAGTAGTAACAATAAGCTACTAGGAACAAGTGCCTTACTAGTAGTAACAATAAGCTACTAGGAACAAGTGCCTTACTAGTAGTAACAATAAGCTACTAGGAACAAGTGCCTTACTAGTAGTAACAATAAGCTACTAGGAACAAGTGCCTTACTAGTAGTAACAATAAGCTACTAGGAACAAGTGCCTTACTAGTAGTAACAATAAGCTACTAGGAACAAGTGCCTTACTAGTAGTAACAATAAGCTACTAGGAACAAGTGCCTTACTAGTAGTAACAATAAGCTACTAGGAACAAGTGCCTTACTAGTAGTAACAATAAGCTACTAGGAACAAGTGCCTTACTAGTAGTAACAATAAGCTACTAGGAACAAGTGCCTTACTAGTAGTAACAATAAGCTACTAGGAACAAGTGCCTTACTAGTAGTAACAATAAGCTACTAGGAACAAGTGCCTTACTAGTAGTAACAATAAGCTACTAGGAACAAGTGCCTTACTAGTAGTAACAATAAGCTACTAGGAACAAGTGCCTTACTAGTAGTAACAATAAGCTACTAGGAACAAGTGCCTTACTAGTAGTAACAATAAGCTACTAGGAACAAGTGCCTTACTAGTAGTAACAATAAGCTACTAGGAACAAGTGCCTTACTAGTAGTAACAATAAGCTACTAGGAACAAGTGCCTTACTAGTAGTAACAATAAGCTACTAGGAACAAGTGCCTTACTAGTAGTAACAATAAGCTACTAGGAACAAGTGCCTTACTAGTAGTAACAATAAGCTACTAGGAACAAGTGCCTTACTAGTAGTAACAATAAGCTACTAGGAACAAGTGCCTTACTAGTAGTAACAATAAGCTACTAGGAACAAGTGCCTTACTAGTAGTAACAATAAGCTACTAGGAACAAGTGCCTTACTAGTAGTAACAATAAGCTACTAGGAACAAGTGCCTTACTAGTAGTAACAATAAGCTACTAGGAACAAGTGCCTTACTAGTAGTAACAATAAGCTACTAGGAACAAGTGCCTTACTAGTAGTAACAATAAGCTACTAGGAACAAGTGCCTTACTAGTAGTAACAATAAGCTACTAGGAACAAGTGCCTTACTAGTAGTAACAATAAGCTACTAGGAACAAGTGCCTTACTAGTAGTAACAATAAGCTACTAGGAACAAGTGCCTTACTAGTAGTAACAATAAGCTACTAGGAACAAGTGCCTTACTAGTAGTAACAATAAGCTACTAGGAACAAGTGCCTTACTAGTAGTAACAATAAGCTACTAGGAACAAGTGCCTTACTAGTAGTAACAATAAGCTACTAGGAACAAGTGCCTTACTAGTAGTAACAATAAGCTACTAGGAACAAGTGCCTTACTAGTAGTAACAATAAGCTACTAGGAACAAGTGCCTTACTAGTAGTAACAATAAGCTACTAGGAACAAGTGCCTTACTAGTAGTAACAATAAGCTACTAGGAACAAGTGCCTTACTAGTAGTAACAATAAGCTACTAGGAACAAGTGCCTTACTAGTAGTAACAATAAGCTACTAGGAACAAGTGCCTTACTAGTAGTAACAATAAGCTACTAGGAACAAGTGCCTTACTAGTAGTAACAATAAGCTACTAGGAACAAGTGCCTTACTAGTAGTAACAATAAGCTACTAGGAACAAGTGCCTTACTAGTAGTAACAATAAGCTACTAGGAACAAGTGCCTTACTAGTAGTAACAATAAGCTACTAGGAACAAGTGCCTTACTAGTAGTAACAATAAGCTACTAGGAACAAGTGCCTTACTAGTAGTAACAATAAGCTACTAGGAACAAGTGCCTTACTAGTAGTAACAATAAGCTACTAGGAACAAGTGCCTTACTAGTAGTAACAATAAGCTACTAGGAACAAGTGCCTTACTAGTAGTAACAATAAGCTACTAGGAACAAGTGCCTTACTAGTAGTAACAATAAGCTACTAGGAACAAGTGCCTTACTAGTAGTAACAATAAGCTACTAGGAACAAGTGCCTTACTAGTAGTAACAATAAGCTACTAGGAACAAGTGCCTTACTAGTAGTAACAATAAGCTACTAGGAACAAGTGCCTTACTAGTAGTAACAATAAGCTACTAGGAACAAGTGCCTTACTAGTAGTAACAATAAGCTACTAGGAACAAGTGCCTTACTAGTAGTAACAATAAGCTACTAGGAACAAGTGCCTTACTAGTAGTAACAATAAGCTACTAGGAACAAGTGCCTTACTAGTAGTAACAATAAGCTACTAGGAACAAGCGCCTTACTAGTAGTAACAATAAGCTACTAGGAACAAGTGCCTTACTAGTAGTAACAATAAGCTACTAGGAACAAGTGCCTTACTGGTAGTAACAATAAGCTACTAGGAACAAGTGCCTTACTAGTAGTAACAATAAGCTACTAGGAACAAGTGCCTTACTAGTAGTAACAATAAGCTACTAGGAACAAGTGCCTTACTAGTAGTAACAATAAGCTACTAGGAACAAGTGCCTTACTAGTAGTAACAATAAGCTACTAGGAACAAGTGCCTTACTAGTAGTAACAATAAGCTACTAGGAACAAGTGCCTTACTAGTAGTAACAATAAGCTACTAGGAACAAGTGCCTTACTAGTAGTAACAATAAGCTACTAGGAACAAGTGCCTTACTAGTAGTAACAATAAGCTACTAGGAACAAGTGCCTTACTAGTAGTAACAATAAGCTACTAGGAACAAGTGCCTTACTAGTAGTAACAATAAGCTACTAGGAACAAGTGCCTTACTAGTAGTAACAATAAGCTACTAGGAACAAGTGCCTTACTAGTAGTAACAATAAGCTACTAGGAACAAGTGCCTTACTAGTAGTAACAATAAGCTACTAGGAACAAGTGCCTTACTAGTAGTAACAATAAGCTACTAGGAACAAGTGCCTTACTAGTAGTAACAATAAGCTACTAGGAACAAGTGCCTTACTAGTAGTAACAATAAGCTACTAGGAACAAGTGCCTTACTAGTAGTAACAATAAGCTACTAGGAACAAGTGCCTTACTAGTAGTAACAATAAGCTACTAGGAACAAGTGCCTTACTAGTAGTAACAGTAAGCTACTAGGAACAAGTGCCTTACTAGTAGTAACAATAAGCTACTAGGAACAAGTGCCTTACTAGTAGTAACAATAAGCTACTAGGAACAAGTGCCTTACTAGTAGTAACAATAAGCTACTAGGAACAAGTGCATGTTAGACTCTTTAAATTGCACACACGCTATTGAACCTTGGTCAGTTGTCCATCTTCACGACGAGAACGTGTTCACTCAAGAGCCAGCCTTGTTTACAGGAGAGATGTAGATTGGCAAGTCGGCGTTGCCCCAGGGCAAGTAAGTGTTGCTGCCATCCAAATCTGTACCTGATGTTTCGAGCGGAATCCCAGAATAAAACGACCGAAACGGGGAAAGCAGTGACTGTTCAGACGAAAAATAAGACGAGCGCAGAATGAGTAGTGCTTTCCAGGCGTCATTCCTGAGCAAGAGTCCGTCTGGTCGCTCCCAAGTTGCTGTCCCGTTTGGCCTTCTGCATCCAACATTACCTG
>CAXIVM010002807.1:35669-63669 GCA_964035705.1 Porites rus | reverse complement strand
ACTGCGCGGAGACTGCGAACGCGGAGACGGCGTTTGACGGCGCTGGTCAACGTGATGTGTTTGATTTTGCGCCATATGAAGGAGACCTTTAAACAGCCCACAGTGCAGAGAGTTAATTGCGGGACCATCCGTTTGGAGATCCATGAGGTGTATGATTGGTGTTTCTGGGCTTCCAGCCTATTCAGTTGAGGATGTTGAGGATCCCGCTCGTCGAATAGAGCGCTCAATGGCCAGGCAAGGCTCACGTTTCCGAGAAGTCGCCTGAAAGAGAACCCACGCAGAAGCGCAGAGCGCTGGTTTACAGGTGTTGTTCGTGTGAGGGCTCCGGGGGGGTTCGATTGAAGCGATGGTCGAGTTACAAGTAGAATGAAACATCAATTGAATTTTCACATACGGTGGTTTCAGAGTAGATGGCACAGAGCCCCAAGATGTCCTTTAGATGAGGGTCCATATAATAAACCAACCTTTTGTGCCATCATCTCTGAAACCACTCTAAAATGATGTGAACCAGCAGTCACACAGGGGTGCCGAACTTGGAGGAAGTCGGGGTGCCCATGATCCACTCACTTGGGGACTCAAAACCACCCCGTCTTGTGACTCCTGCCTTGCGCCGACGCCTTCATCTGGACATGCCGCCGCCAGAAATCGACGTGAAGCCCCCATCGTCCCGCGGGAAATCGCCGTGCGAAGACCGACCGACCGACGAGTCGAGGATTGGAAAGATGGTGCCGTCCGACACCTTTGACGGGAAGATGACCCTTTGGTATCATGCCTCTTGCTTCTTGTGCCTTGGCGTGGAGCTGCGTGGAGGTGCGTGGCGACCTCGGTTCAACATATGGCTGGGAGGTTCGACAGAATCAGGTTTTGAGGGTCATGGCGATCCACAGCACTCGACGCAGCTGGGTTGGATGATGTTGTATGATACATTAGGACAGAATCTGACAGCATGGCCAAAGCTTCCTTTCGCATCCTTTCGCGGTGTTTCCTCAATGTTGACACAGTACATAGTTAATGAATTTGGGAGACTATGTTTGGTCTATGCGCCATGCGCAGGTCTTCCATCGAGCTAGAGCAAGACCTTGATGATTTTATCGTAGTGTTTTGAGTGATTCGAGCCACAAACAACAAATGAGGCAGGCTACTTAAATCAATGTTCGAAGAGGTTTTGCACTACCAGACAATTGTGTTGCCAAGAATTGTACAATTGCACAAGTGTAAGCGAAGTGAATGGCGCTCAGTGGTTGATTTATATAACATGATTAACACCTGTTTCATGAGCAAAAACATAACGCAAGTAGAGACAAGATGAGACAAGTATATAGTGTTTGATCCTGATTGATTAAAGGTACGCAATAGTAAAGAGTCTTTTCACGATTCTTCCAATGTCTTGCTCGCTTTTGGGGCTTGGTTTTCTCTCAGAGCTATTTATGTTGGTATTTTCTTCTCCCCTACTTTTTAAACGTACTCAGTACAACCACCAACAACAATAACAACAGCAACAAACACGTACTGTAACATAAGCTACACCACTATCCGTATCCTTTTATAAGGCCATTTCATGGCATTCGAGAGTAGTTTCATGGCATTCGAGAGTAGTAGGGTTGGAACGACAGGATGGGCATGGGGTAACCAAGGAGAAACCACGCCGCTTTGTCATTGTTTTCTCCCGGATTCATGGCGTCGAGTCGTTCGAATCAGACCTAAACAGTCACAGCCACCTTTGCTCAAACACAATGTGGAGGGTCACACTCTCGAAACAACCTTGATCTCTTGCAAATTGAACCCAAAGGACCCAAAGGTGGCCACCTAACAGATCACACCAATCTCAGAACTGTTCCGGCATCAAGCACCACCGGATCTTTGACAAAATAAAGCGGCTTGCCTGAGCGAGTTGGGCAAAACTAGAACACATCCAGTGACCTGCAATCAAAAGGGAGTCAGGAAGTCAGCCACTTGCTTGTCAAGTGGCGCGGCCGAATATCCTTAGGTTCAACTGTTCCACCAGTTCAACATAGTTCAACAGATTGTTGAAAGATGCTAGGTACTTGAGACTAATCATGCTGAAAGTCGTTGGTCTCACGTAGATAGGCCACTCGCCAAATTTTGGTAAGAGTCTTGCTGGCGTCCAACTCCTGAGTTTGAGCCATGGTGATCCGATCCAAGCCCTTTCATGATGAAGGCGCCAGTCTGCAAACACTTCAAACACTAGACTCGCTAGAGTTTCATCGGGCAAGTGGCAGCCGCATTGAAGATCGATGCGCAAGTCGAGTACTTATGATTGCTTGTCACCTCGCTGTACTGAAAGTAGTTCGTTGTGGCCTTCGGCTTGAAGACATAGTGCTGCTGTGGACCTGGTAATGCATGGGATTTTGGCAGTGACGCAGTTATGCATGGATCAACATCGAAAGCCATCGAATGTTTCGCTTTTAGTGTGGGGCCCCCACCTTGTTCAGACGCACCCCTCACTGGTGCAAAAATATCATGTCCACTGACGCCGACGTCGATGACACCAGCGTTCTCCATTTCGAGGAAAAGCTGTTGCCAGCTGGACCTTGAAGAATCCTGAGTACCTTTGCCCTTTTCATCAGGCACCTCAAGTACGACTTCCTGCTGATCCGATGTCCATTCGGCTGTCATGACCTTGAAGGACTCACCTGGCATGTCAGCCCAATCAACATTATTTTGCACATTGTTGCATTGACGAGGTTCGTGTGGATGAGAGCTCACACATCTCAAAACCATGAATTGACAGAAAGCATGCATGTTGGATCAGCACGCACGAGTTACCCCTTTCCCTTCACAGCAGCTATCCGACTGTCTTTGTTGGTCCGCGACGGAACTATAGTGAGTGATCTAAGCCAAACAGACGCTCAAAAGAGCGCCCCCCAAACTGCAGCCCAACAGCACGTGACTGGCTCTCCATACAACTGGTCGCTTGAAGTTGGTTCGAACCCATAGTATGTGGACAGTTTTATACGTTTTATTTGGTGCACTAAAGACTTGGAGTTCCAGTCTTCAAAAAGCTGGGTTGCACCCCTAAAACTGGCATTGATCAAAGATCAATCGATTTCATCTACTACCTGGTCCTGGTCCGAAGCACCCTCATCATGGTCCTCGTCGTCCTCGTTGTCCGGTTCGTCCTCATTGCTCGCTTCCTCACATGGTGGCTCCGGCTCCAACGCCTTCTCTTGCACAGGAGCTTCGGCAGAAGATGGTTTGGACTTCCTGGTCCTGGTGGCAGGGACGAGGCGCCTCCGGGAGAGCTCGGAGTGGGACATGTTCTTCATTTGCTCGATCCTTGCAGGATGCCCCTTCCACCTGACAGGATCAAGAATGACTACCGAGTGCTTTTAACGTTTTGATAGTTTAAGTTTGAATCAACATCACAACCAAGCCGGTAAGTTGAGTGGGTGCTGCAGGAAACTTAGGCAGGCACTCGGTACGAGCCATTTCCAAAACCATGGTCTTGGAAAGGGTCGGGTTTTCCGCTTGCAGCCGCTGCTTTGTCTCTGAGATGAACGCCCAGTAGACAGATCTCATCGTACCATCGTCCTTTGAGCACAGTTAACAAAGTGATGTTTCAGGTGAGATTCCTGCGACAGTGACATCGTGGTGAGTTGGAATATATTACAGTATAACGGTCCTGCTTCTCAGCCTTGCTCTTTGCCTTCGCCGCCGCTTTGCGACGCTTCTGAGCCTGATCAGCAAGATCCTCATCCTTCACATCCTCATTCACCTTGGGGCCCTTCACAGCATTCTGCACAGCATTCTTCACATCCACATCGTCCCCACACTTCTTCCCCCTCCGACGCTTCACATTTGTCTTCACCTCCTCATCGTTCTTCACCTCCAGATCCTTCAAATCCGCCTTTCTGTCCACCCCCTGAGCTGTCATACCCTCTTCTTCCTTCTGATCCTTTCGCGACGCCTCATTGGCATTGTCGATGTTTGGCTTCCTCAGAGCAGGCTTGCGGGGTTGCTTTTCAGGTTCTGCTGGTTTCTCCGAGTCTGGCGGTTGGTTGGAGTCACCCTTCCTCTTCTTGGAGCTCTTGTCAGCCTTCTTGCCCAAATCTGCGGTTTCAGGCTGTGACACTGGTGCCCTCACAGCTCTCAGAATTCCGGCTGTCCTCTGGGAAGCAGCTGGCTTTTCAGATTTCTCGGCCTCTGGCTGGCGAACCTTTGCCTCCAACTTCACAGCCTTTTCCTGACAAAAATGGTGGAAAGTGAGAGAGATGAGATATATAGACAGAGATAGAAACAGAGTAGAACGAGAGCAAGAGACTGAAAAAGATATTATAGCAAAACACAGTATAATAAGAGAAGAACAGAAAAGTGCGTGAAAAGAGCAAGACAGGTCTGACTGCTCAATCTCGTGCCTCCTTCGGCAAAATGGCTGGAGAAGGTGGCTCCTCAACCTCGCCCTCGGAATCGGGTTCTTCTGGATCCAGAGGGTTTTCTTCTATCTCCTGCTTGCTGGGCTTGCGAGCTTTTCCTTTGGCTTTGCTTTTTGGCGCTGTCTTTTCCTTTTTGTCCTTGTCCTCGTTCCGAATCGATTTCCTTTCATTCTTGTTTTCCTTCTTGGCGCCGTCCACCAAAGCCGTCAAACGAGCCAAGCGCTCTTCTGACAGTAGTGGGTCATTCTTGAGGGTAGCCCCACGGACAGTCATGGGGACCATTGGTGGTTGGTCGGCTGGCTCCTTTGGTGTTGGTAGCTCTGGAATTGGTACTTGGGTTGGCTCCTGGATCTGCCTTGGTGCCTGGATCTCCCTTGAAGCTGGTGCCTGGACCTGCTTTGGGGCTGGTGCTTGGGTCCCCTCTGAAGCTGGCGCCTGGACCTGCCTTGAGGCTGGTGCCTGGGTCCCCTCTGAAACTGGTGCCTGGACCTGCCTTGAGGTTCTTGAGGTTGGTTGCTGGGCCTGCTTTGGGGCTGGTGCTTGGGTCCCCTCTGAAGCTGGCGCCTGGACCTGCCTTGAGGCTGGTGCCTGGGTCGCCTCTGAAACTGGTGCCTGGACCTGCCTTGAGGTTGGTTGCTGGACCTCCTCTGAAGCTGGTGCCTGGACCTGGATCTTCTCTGAAACTGGTGCCGGGACCTCTTTTGAGGCTGGTGCCTGGACCTCCTTGGAGGCTGGTGCCTGGACCTCCTCGAAGGCTGGTGCCTGGACCTCCTCGAAGGCTGGTGCCTGGACCTCCTCGAAGGCTGGTGCCTGGACCTCCTCAAAGGCTGGTGCCTGGACCTCCTCTGAGGTTGGTGCCTGGACGTTCACATTGAAGGGTGGCGCCTCAACCTTTGCCACTGGCATTGGAGCTTCAACCTTTTCCTGTGACACGGGTACCTGGACCTGTTCATGGACATCTTCCTCTTCTGAGAGCATTTCCTCGACCCTGACCTCAGGACCACGGATGTTATCCTTCGAGGTTGGCGAGGTGTCTCCTCCGCCTGGCGGCGAGTGATTTGAGGCAATGGCCAAACCAAATGCTGCTGGTTGGTTGACCTGGTCTTCTGCTCGGCCCTGTGACGGACACTGCAGCCCCAATGAAGCCATCGCAGCCCTCTCATCATCTTCGGAGTTGTAGCGAAGTTTCTTTCTAGGTTCGATGGCTTCAAACATGGCGCCGGTGCGCTTTGTCTCCTCCTGGCCAAGAAGAAACTAATTGTTGCTTACTAAACCGACACACAAACAACCCATCCATAGAGTTGGATTCCTATGCTCTCTTGAATTTGGGACACCTTTGACAAAACCTGAAGATCAACTATAGACTCCGACTCTGCTTTGGCAGGTGGCGGCAGGCGCCTTCTCCATAGAAGCTCCACACAAGGCCGCTGGTGTCCCTGGTCCAGCCTCAGTCGAACACTGAGGAAACATGAGAGGATTAAAAATTCAGATCAAGCATTGCGCAATCAATGGATTGAGGAACAAACTCTTGGTGATGGAGTGAAATAATTGGATGGGCTCTCTTCCGTCAATCGATTGAAATCCTGAGCGGGGACATCAAATTTGGCCAAACCTAGACCCAAAAAAGAGTCAGTCAGAGTCAATTATTCAATGAATTCACCCAAGGACTTCACGAATCCCCCAAGGCACGGTCCTGGCCAAAGCCATGTGATGCCAACAGGCGCTGAAGAGGTGACGGCTCCGCCATGTGGATGTCAACCAGGACTGGGCGGGAGTTTGTCCCGCGGAGTGTCTGAACTTGGGCCGCTTCCTGCAAGTAGCGTTGCATCAAGGTTTGTGTGCGATCATCCTTTCAGGCTTCGTGATTCGTGGGTTTGGTTTTCTTACAAAGTATCGAGCTTTCAATTTCTCAACACGAGGACCCTTTTGGTTTGCAGGAAGGTCACAGCCCACGTCACACAGAGCTGTCACTGATTTTTCTCACTCGACTGGGCGCTGATCCGTAAATCTCGGATTCTACCTGGCCGCAAGGCAAGGTCAAGGAAGTTCGAGAATGAACTGCCATCCATAACAAATAGTCAAATTACTTGTCGTGTCAACCTTGCCTCCCATCTTGAGGAGTGAGTCAGCCATCAAGTGCATTGACTACCTGACACGTTTAAAGCCCTGGGCAAGTGGGAGCGACTGAGGGGAAAAGTGAAACAACCCTGCTCAAGTCAGTCACGCCTGAGGGTGGAAGGTAATTATGTAGGCAGGCCTTGATGTTGGAACCTGAAGTACTGGCTGCTTCATAAATTGTTTGTCTCGGTAGACAAAACACTTGATGGTAGGGTGTTTTGTGGCATCGACGCGCATTGAGTCTTGGACCGGAGCGGCCACTGCCAAACCACACCCTGCAGCCAGAACTCCTGGGCTCATTGGGGACAAGATGTTGAATTTCCGATGTTTCCCTATTGAAAACATGAACATTCTCCAGTCAGTGTATTGATTTGAGGCACACCCCACAGAGCAATCCTCCCCCGGACACCACGCACTTCGTGATGTCTCGCCACCCTGGAATCAGGGAGCTTCTCACGTACAAGCTTTAGGGGCTTTGCTGAAATCTTTGCTTCTCACGTGCATGTACAAACCGGTTTCTGTGGTTCCAAACTCTGCGCAAATTCAATCACAACCTGCTGCAGCTGCACCAAACATAGAAGCCAAGCACCTGCACGAGTACAAGGGGATCAGAAAAAGCTGATTGACATCACCTGAAAGCTTTTGGACTCTGGATTTGGAAGGTCATCTCGGTGTTTTGGTGGCCCAACAATGAGATCGATTTGAATAAGAACTCTACAGCAGCAGCAACAAAATGCAGCGTCGCTTGCCAAGAGATCAGTGGAGGGGTTGATATTTGCAGCGCTGAATAGACCCTCATTTTTCAGTAAAGAACTTTAAGACCTGACCTTTAGATGAAACTTGACTTATGGCCTTCCACTTCCATGCTTCAGTGCCAATCGACGTGTCGACGCATTGAGGTGATTAAATTGCGAAAGGATCGGCCCACCCAGTTTAAACACACCTCCATGGTTGTGGAGCTGAACATCGAAGCTGGGCCACCAAAACAAGCCTATCAGAGAGAGACTGAGCAAGTGTTTGCAAGGGACTGCTGGGTTGATTGACCAGCACTGGAACTAGTTGGAAACAAAGTCCCAGCCTTCATGTCATTGCGATACCAGGGAGGGGTTTCCCAACAAACAGCAGCGGAGAGCCAAACTGTTGAGTCGAGTCTAAAAACCTAATACTTGGCATACAGACCTGTCAAATGCAAATCAATGCCAGGATGGCTCTTCTTTTGGAGTTGAAGCTTGGCAAGCTTCTCGTTGGTGATGAATTTCGAGGCGCCGTGCGCAATGACGTAGTCAGTTGGTTCGATGGTGACTTTGCAATGCGCAACCTTGGCTCTTATATATCCAGTCAACCCCTCAATCACTGATTGATAGACTTCATCTTTGATCAGTCATCCTCCCCATGAAATGACGCCAAACCACAATGAATAACTTGAACTCCTGGTCATCAACCACTTGGGACAGAGATCCATCCCTACGCCTAGCCCGCACCAGCAGCAAGCTCGTGCCAGCCATACGGCCAGAAAATTTGGTTTCAACCACATACTGGTCCATGACCTGCTCAAGAGCAACAGGCTCTTCCCACGGAACAATCTTGACTGGAGGTGCTTTCTGTTCCTCCTGAGCTGCCACCACAAGCGCTTGGATCTCAGCTGCATTCTTTCTGCCGTACCTGAGAGAAAGGGTTTGAGCAAGACCATATTTACAATTAAGTCATTGTCATGCTTTTGTTTTGATTGCGACTGGTTCGACACATGATACGATGATACTGAAAATCCCAAACTGGCCCAACCACATGGTTTAGCCAGATTGCTGTGAATCAAAATCAGCCAACAGATTTGTCCACTCTGGTCCATATACAGGGTCTTCAATGTGACGGCTTCGGATGCATGGAGGGATGCTTAACTTCAGCCGATCCCAACCCTTTTTGGATGGGTCCACATCAAAATCCAACTTCACCACCTTCAGTGGATAGGCAGATGGATCCACTTCGCCTTGACCTGGAGGTGGCGGTGGGGGGTCCTTCTCGTAGGGCCTGACATTGGCAAATCGTGGTGATTTGCCAGCTTTCCACTCCTGGAATGACAAAACTTCAGATCAAATAAGTCGGAGTTCAGTGTCTTTAAGTTAGTTAACCGGTGATTGGTTTAAACTTGGCACGCCCGTGTCAAGACAGTGTTCAGCTGCCAGTCCTCCATCAAATCTAATGCTAGGACCTTCTCAACATACTGACTGATCTGCAGGTTCTTGGTGGTTGAAACCGTTCGGAAGGTCATCCCATCGAATCCTTTGTGGCAAGTCCGCTCCAACCATGCGTCGTACGGGGTCAAATTCATGATGCCCACAGTGCCCCCAGATGAAACTCCCGACTTCATCAGCACAGAGTTCAGCAAAATCCTGGGAAGTTGTTCCCCAGACAGAAGCTGTGCTGCTTCTTGAACTTCAGATAGGGACCTGCCAAATGGGTGGTTTTGCGGACCTGATGAACTCTAGGGGAGAATGACAGTACCGGCGTGAAACACTGCATGAAATCATGTTCCAACCTGGCTCCCTCCGAAGCATGGGGGAGGCTGTCCCGGTCGAATGGAACGATGTACGAAGCCTCCTGAGGCCATGAAAGTTCTCCCCTCGTCGCCCTGCAAGGCGGCGTCGGTGCTGGATTGGGTTCGGGATCGGGGCAAAACTTGGAGGTCTCACCAGGCAAGTGGTGGTACCAAACCTTTATGAGCTAACATCATTATATTATTATGTGATATCAAAACCTCGCCTGTCCAACATGATCTGGCAGCCATTGAACGTGTTTTGTTCTCGGTCTTTGTCTGACCTGTGGCGGCTGCTTGGTCATCTAGAATAAAGTTGTACCCATCACCAGGCAATCATGGCAATGTCCATTGAAACAACACTTTAGACTAGCGCCGAGCCACATCAAGATCCAGCCATCGAACTGGATAGGGACACGTCGCTTTGGAGGTGGAGGCCCACATCTCACAGCAATGCTCTGGCTGAAGAAGGATTTGGCGTCGAACTTGCTTTCCCAAGCCCTACAGGGAGCTAACATTTGACGCGGAATTGAACACATGGAACTAACTGCATTGAATCAACCAGAAAACCCAGTGTTGATCCGTCCTCAACTGCCCACGGTACCCTTGCTGCTTCTCCGACACAAGGTATGGAGCGATGACAACGGCGATGGAGGCCTTGTAGCGGGTGTGCAGCACATGGCTCAGAAGGGTGCTGAACTCATCCATCTCCGTAGCAGTCATCCGCCCACACTTCATGAGATCGACCCAAATAATGCAAGGCATGTCCGGAAAGCGCTGAAGAAACTGAAGGGTTCAATGGATTCTAAACCAAGCCCAACAAGGATGGGGAAGCGAGGCCTTTATCTTAATGGTGGGTTGAACACAAAGAGGTCAAACAACAAGTATTTGGTCAACTCACGTCCTTGGTCAGGACATTCATTTGATCCTTGATGACGCCGGAGTGGACAGCCAGGTTCTGGAGCATATAGTCGTTGACGATAGCTGCTCCAATGACATTTTGGGCACGGAGGTGAGCAAGTTTTTCCTGCCTTCGCCCACGTTCCCCCTTCTCAATCACTTTGTAGAGGCTCGCCACCTGTGCCAGGTCTCTGGCGAGGGCCAGGCAGTCCGCTTCGAACTGCGCTTTTCGCGCGTCCTGGTTGAGGACAGACACCTGGGCATCACACTGCGCCACCTGTTCCTTCACAGCATCCACTTCTTCAGGCTTGTGTTCCTTGAACATGGTAGTCTCTTCTGGGTTGAATTGAGGGTCAAGAACTTCAAGCGCGGTCTCGGCGTCACTCATGTAGTCCCTAAGTTGCAGGTTGAGAGGCCAAAGGGCGCGCATAAGAATCCATATGCGCGCCCTTTGTGGCCTATCAACCTTTGGTTGTTGATCTGGCAGTACAGTGTTTTGGACCCAAAGCAATGTCAATCCCTATGGTACATCAACTTATTATTGAAAAAACATATTCCCCAAATTTACCAAAACACTGACCAGTCTGTCAGGTGATTCAGTCAAGTGTCCCTTCAACACAGCGTTTGCAGATGGATGTAATCAGAGCATCATTGAACATTCTGTTTCCAGAGCTGTCAGTTTTCTCCCACATGTGCTTCAAGCAATGGCCAAGGAAGCAAAACTGATCCGCAAGGGTGTTCCAATCACTCAATGCCAGCCGTGGTATACTGGCACGTCCTCCCTGCTTGAGAGCGATCTCATGCAGCATGAGTACACGCTGGATAAAAATGTTTTGCTTTGCATCATCCATCGTGAGTATGCTTGACCAAAGGTGCATACTCTTGATGGAGGGGTCTCTGCTCGAACCACCCAACATCCAGCGCCCATCCAAGAGCAATTGGTTGCTGAAGGCTGCAGGGGGGCAATCTAAGAACATGTAGTATGTTTTGATCTTGGTGGTTGATATATCACTCACACATACGGTATCACATACGTATTGAATGTGAAGAAGAGAATTAAGTTGGAGTTCCAATGACACGAGGACAGGACCCATACCGAATCAAAAGGAGTGGGCACCAGATCGACCAGATTACAGCAACTACCTAGACATCATAAGGGCAAAGACAGGCTTGCCAGAACGTTTATTTCCCGAGAGGTGTGCCTGACTGCTCAAACTTGAAGGCATGCAAATGCATCTCCAGGAGCTCCCAGACTTCTGCATGGACACCAACCTGCCAAACGAGGCGCCGAGCCGGACAGCTGATGAAAAGGCATAATTGTATATTGTCGGAATGAAGAACGAAACATTTAAGCCTTCAGTCCGTAAAGCTGCAGAGCAGTAGTGGGATCTACCCGTAGTCTGGAGGAGTGAGCAGCCGCGCCATAGTTGTTATATTCATCAACTGCCATGAGGAATGCATCTTGGAAATTCAATCTGGGGTCCTGGTGGCTGATGTTCTGGTTGCATTAAATGGTAACTTGTTTGTTGCCCACCCAAGAAATACTCAACTTTTCGGGGTACCCACACACACGACAGGTGTCAAGTAAAACTGAAGTCCTCTGCTTGAAGTTCTTGACCCCTGCTCGAAAAAGCTAAACACCGCTGGAGGGCGTTCTTCTTTTGCCGTTCAGCTTGCTGATCATTGATTTGAAACCGCCTCCAAACACAATCAGACAACTTGGCCAGGCTGAACTTGCATTGAAGGAGCTTCACTGTTTTCAGCCACCTGGCAGGGACTCTAGGTGTATGCTGAGCATTGTGGGTCAGTGCGTGAGTGTTTGACGGGATCATAGCGTCATGTTGGGGGACCCCAAGTTTTCCAAATTTTAAGACGACGTTCCCACTGGGACCATCACGTTGGAGGGCTCCCAACAACTATAAGTGGGCGCCCCGCAATAACGAGGCACTTCCCCCAACATGACGCTCCCACCCAAACCATCACGTCAGTTTTGCAACTATATATGTTGCACACCCAACTATATACTATGCGAGCCCAACTGACCCCCTCCAACACGACGCTCCCACCGGGACCATCACGTTGGGCCCCCGAGAATTTGAAGTCACGAACACGACCCTTTGATATATCACGGGTGGAAATTACACCTGCCCCAGACATGTGTGCCTCCCAAAATCAGCTTTCTCTTCAGGGCTCATTCGGTCACGAAGATGGGTGTAGGTGTGCATGATGGCCCACAAAACTACACTGAGCCGGCCATTGCCCTTCACAACGAGGACCTGCCCAAAGTCCATTGGCTGGCCATAGGGCATGGCAACCATGGACTTTACTTCCAGGGTTTCTCTCCAAGATTCGAACCCACAGAGCAGGACATCTTTCAGCACCCGAAGCCATGAGTGCAATATGGGAAGCCCATCCACAGGGAGCTGGTAGCGAAAGGCCTCAAGGGGATTGAGATCACTTCATCACAGCCCTCAACCTGACTTAGCGATAAGTTGTTCAGGGACTAAGTTCAAAGAAAGGACGACAATTCAATGATGCTAGCAATCTACATAAACCCAGGCACGGGAAGTTCTGAGTTGTAGGATGTGGAAGCGTAGGCTCCATTTCAACTAACCACTGCTGAACGGGCTCATAGAGTCCAACATCATTGAAGGTGTTGATCAACGTTTTCACTGGGTGCTCGTCAGTGTGGAGATCGAAGCCAGGCCTCCACCGATATGATAGTACTAGTACTCACATCATTTAGAGAATCGCCAGTCAGCACAATTTGTGAGGCTGAGAACCGTTAAATGATCAGTGAAAAGAGTTTCGATGCCTTACATGATCAAGTACTCTGCATGCCCACGGGAAGGTTTCCTTCTGTGCTTTGCTTGGCTGGGCACTGGCGCCATCTTGCAAGGATCGCTTGGGCATGGCCCTGGGCCACGTCTAACCAAACAAACCTTGATCTCCGATACAGCACAGGATCAGTAAGCTTGAATGTTGTTTTATTGTTGTTTTCATGGTCTCTTTCTCTAGCAGTAGGCAGTAGGCTCTTGTTTTCCATTATTCGCAAGTTCATGAGCCAGTTGAATTGATTGTACGGTGCAGCATAGGATCAAAAAAACTACTTTACAACACAGTCAGCGCACCTCAAGCGCCAATGCTGAGATCAGAAGCATCAACCCTACACAAGGCACGGACATAGAGTTTCCTGCCATTTTGGCCTTGGTGCCGTTACTCAATTCACCAAGTTGGAGCGCAGGTGCGCCGCATAGGGCCGACTGGCGCTCGTTTGTTGGCAGGATCTGTGAAGCAAGGGCCTCATCTCCGGTCAAGAACCGCTCCTTGTCCTGGAGTGGGGGACAAGCGCTGATGTTTCATAAAATCTCATAATATCATATAGACTGGTCGGAGGAATCAAACCCCTGAGAATCAAATGGTTGATCGTTTGTGTTTTGGCTTTGGGACCTTGAAGGCCTTGAAGGTCAAACACATTGATTACAGTTAGCAGGGGACTCCTCATTGAAAATACTCGCGCTGTTGGTGGTCAGTGTTTGCAGGTTCCATCTCGGAGCTCGCCCCGTCCCCGGCCATTTGCTGGGTATTGCTGGAGGTCAGGGCACTTCACCTTCAGCAACTTCCTGTAGTCATCAAGGACCTTCGCCTGAGCACAGACCCATCGATCTGTGGTGTCCAAAAAATAGTAAAAGGTCCCAGTTCAAAGCATAATGTTCTTTTGAAGCTCAATGCGAGTTCCAAGCAATTCAACTCATAGTAGTTTTGATTCAGCGCTCATTGCAGCCACTCTACATTGGCTGGACTCAAAACAGACTTTGGAAGATCCATCCACCAAAAGATTGATGCGCTAGCCACCACCCTCGAGGTCACTGACTCGATGACGGCGTCGAGATCCACATCGGGCCGCCAGGAGATTTTCGATGACCTCCAGCAAATGGCATATCGCCTGGAACGAGCTGCAGGGATGCCCAGAACACGAGGGTCAAGTACAACGCTCCGCACCAAAAAGTCAGGGGCCACTCGCGTCAATTCTCTCTCGATGAGAGACTGGGGGTATTCAGGAACATTCTCAATGAGAAGGGCGTCGTGTGTTCCAGCGATCTTCTCATAAAATGCTTTGTGACACTGGTAACTGGGAGCGGATGTCCCCTGTCGCTTTCCAGCTTTGCTGAAGCTGATGCAGATGGGGCCTCAACGCTTCAGTTCGAAAGGAAACATCCTCAACGTTACGTGGAACCAACTGACGCAGCAAGTGAGTTCCAAGGTCATGACCTCCTGCATTGATTCTCAATCCTCGGCGACCGGTTCGAGGTGGCTCGCTGGTTGCCACTGGAAATGCGAAGAACAGACAAACAGTTCAATTCACGACCATATGTGCAACCACATTTAAGCTGAGTTTCGTTTTGTCTTCTTTGCTTTCAAAATGGTCTTTTTCACTGTGCAGGGCTTTCCATGAGTTACGCAGTACTGAGTTTTGCAATGGGGATCAAAAGTCAAAATGTCCGGGAAACAACAGATCTTGTAAGTTCTCGCCAACACAGATTGGCAAGAGCCATCCACCTCACATGCAAACTGGCTGAGCACGTGTGGGTCTGAAGGGGTGGCTGGCTCGAAACCATTGTCCCGCAGGAAATCCGAGGCTGCGAGCTGAAGCGATGCCAAAGCCTCAGACACGCTGACACAGAGTCTTGGGGAGGCAACCTAGTGCCCTAGTGTCCAACATCAAAGCAAATTTGAGACAGTGACTGATTCAGGAGCACCAACCCCAGAAAATGCGCTGGAGAAACTCCACCGCCACTTCACCAAGTGTTGGCCAAGCCAGTCAGAACCGAATCTGGTAGCTATGCGAGACAAGAACACACTGGCCCAACTGTAAGCATCTTCCACACTTACAAAGCCAGCGGGGTGCTCTGACGTGCCAGCAAAAACTGTGCACTTTGGATATTTCTTCCTGACAAAATCCGATATGTGAGAATGGACAAACATGTTTTGCAAGAGTGAGCCAAAAGATTATCTGGGCCTGTTGGTGGATGCCTTGAGGTGGCCTTTCCTCACCCCGACTTTTGTCCTGCGACAGCAAGGCGCTGGGCCAAGGGATTCCAGGTTGAAAACGAAAAGAAACCAGCCGGTTAAACAGTATTCCTGGAAGTTGGATCGTTCACGGATGGAACAGGTGCAGGTACATCAGCTGGCTTTGGTCGCCAATTCCTGACTTAGTAGTCTATTATTGGTTTACAAAGTGCACCTCGCAAGTCGATGAAGATTACACTAGGTTAGGGCCATCACAATACCAGTTGCACGCACCTGCCAAGCACAATATGAATGAGTGATCTTTCGAAGATGGTGAGGCCTGCCTCTTCAAAGATCCGTAAATGCTGGAAATCCTGCAGCTTGCTTGTGTGCATACATGCAGTTGTTTGCAAACATTCAAGCTTGAGCGATGCTTGTGTTTTGAACCATCAGGTGGAACATGGTTGCCTACTGGGGCCTTCACTGCAGGAAGCTGACACACTGAGAGACCCACCTGCTGGGATCAGAAGCTTGCTGGTTTGAACGACTCATAGTCCATGAGGTAGGCCTGTGTATGCTGGATTTCACCGCTGGGCTTTGGGACTTCAATCACTAAGGAAATGAGACGTGTTCTTACTAAGTCACTCACTGAGGGCCATTGCATCCTTCCTGGGAGGTCATAGTTCCCGAAGTAGACCTGTGTATTCTGGAGCGCAAGCGTTCCGATGTTTTTTGAAAAAATGAGCAAACATGGTGCGGTCTGACATTGAAACATTGAGTGGCCCACTTCCGGAAACTAATTACAGATTGGGACTGAGAATGGTTGAAGCGGTGCAGGCTGTGGAGTCTGAACACTCCAGGTGACCCGCCTGGGGTCACACCCTCCTTCCTTGCGTGAGGTCATAGTCATCGATGTAGGCCTGGAAGTGTTGGAGTGAAGATAGTTGTCAGTTAGAAACATGAATGACAACCATCATTATGAAGGCTTTGACACCCTCAGTGGCCCATGTTCTGAGATCACATCCCTCTTGATTGGAAGCATTCAACATAGAGCAGTGGATATTAGACATTATTGGGGTTGTTTGGATTGAACAAGGGGTTTGCAGGGGCACTGCGGTGGATTCTCAACGCTCTCAGCAACCCACCTCTTCCAATCACATCCTTCTTCTTGCGATGTCATAGTACTCGATGTAGACCTGCAGGTGGTGGGTGTGACACTTAGATGTAGGAATTCAGGAACTCTCAGGGATCCACCTTCTTGGATCAGAAACGATTCTCTGCAAGGCCAAGGTTCTCGATGTGGTCCTGCCGACGTTGGGTTGTGTAAGCCATACTTTTTGGTGTTCTAGTCTATTCGGGAAATAACAAAATGCAGGATGGCCTTGTCTTTTCCTTGCCTTTGGCACTCCGTTTTGTCCTGTGTGGCGGACATGGATGCCCATTTGGTAACAAACCCTGAGCTTCCAAACTTAGTTGTGTGGTCCTCCCATCCGTCGCCGCGGCCACGGCACGGACAGCGGCCTTCAACTCTAAGCGCCCCATGCTTGCCTGCCTATGGCATTCACTGAGTCACAGCCAGCGCGTCTCAGGAAAAAAGTCCAAAAGTAAGCTGCTGAGAAGAGATGTGTGGCGCAATGAGGTTTCTGGCAAATGATCTGAGAAGCTACTCTGCTGCATAGAGTTTTCTCGCAAGAGATCTGTGGTTAGAAAGTGACATGGCCAGATTAAGGGCCCGAGCTTAGGACCACGAGCCTTTAAGAGATTCCAAAAGCCAAATGAACTGTTTCACAGCCCAAACTCCTCAACTAATTCAAACCCATTCTGAATTACTTCTCAGCTACACGCAGCTAATTGAAATCGGACTCCTGAACCCAATCAGAACACAAGAGCCAAGTCACATGGATATATAATTTGCATTGAATTGAAACTTCAACACTCGGCTTGCTTGCCTTGACACCCCGTGGACTGCCAAGCTCTTTGGATTGATCCTACCAAGGTATGAGCAACTAGACCCCGCTACTGCTTTAACAGGCGACCTGACACCCAATCAGTTCCAACCACCACTCCTTCATGTGTGAGGCGTCCTGGTTGACCTAGCTGATACCATCATGCACATCTCTGTGGGCTGAGTGGTGAAGCAAAGAATGACAAGCTGGCCTCTGGGCTGCAGGTTTCGCTTGAACTCCCATTCTGGCGACAGGGCCGTAAGAAACAAGCGAATCAATTGAAACACAAAATGCCTCGAGTCTCCAATACGATTCAACTTGGAGTTCCCAGGGCAAAACATCCTCGGATCTGTCCCAGAAACTAATCAGGACATCATGGTCAAAAACAGAGCCTGGCCTGTGAATCATCAATGACGATGACCTGGGAAGTATTCCACTCTGCAGAAATGAGAGATATGAAGAAACCTCGCCTTGCATTCCGGTTCAACATCAACCTGGGTGTCTGGGAAGGTGTCGTCCACGTGGTAGACTTGAGATTGGTAGTACTCAAAAGTGTCCTAGCCAGATGAAGATTAAAACAGTTAGTTATTCAAATGTTCAATACTGAGTGTTTGTTAGCTCCTCTACATTCTTCAGCTCATCAGTGGACCAAACCTGGCGCCAAGGAGGCTCATGGGCAGCATCTCTTCAGAACAGGGAGCACGACCCGTCCCACCTGAGCATTTAGACGCCTGGCTGGAAAGATTTGTCACGAGAAAAAGTGGGCCCAGGCAAACAACACAGCAGTTGGGGCCTCAAAGCAGTATGTGGGCGACGAGAAGGTTTCACATGGTTGAGGCGGACCAATTGAGGCATCCTACACTGGACCCAGCGGTCGAAACTACGTACCTGTTTGCAGGGTCTCATAAAAGGCTGCAGGTTCCTGATGTTGCGCAGTTTGGAATCCCTTGCTGACAGTTTGCGCGCACAGAACGATTGAAATCCAGACTATTCAGGTTTCATTTTCACCGCCCAAGTCTTGCTTGGAACACCATCGCTGGAGCAACCCTGAAAAGGGCTGGTGAATTGCTAATCCGAACAGTGTCTGGGGACCCTGCAGTGGTGTAAAATGGCAATGGACACAGTGAGCCCGGATTCTGGTTTTGAACCAAATCCATCAAAAACTCAACCGCGCGCCCGCTTGTATCCGAGGGGAATCGGTTCAAGAGCACCTTCGCCAACTGTATGTACTTCTGTGCTTTGGCCGCATCAGTTCTTCTGAGCGGCCTGGACTCAAGTGGGGCCTGGTTCAAGATTGGCACCATGAATTGGTAGGGCATGGCCAGTAAAGCCTCCTGAGGTTGCGACATGGCCACAAATACCCTGTACCCCCCCAAAAGTAGCCACTGAATTATTGTATCTTGGCATGTTGGGCCATGTTTTTGGAACTGAACTCAAAACCGAACCCCCCTGACCTGGGCAAGACAATCATCAGAGGCCCTTCTTTTCACCATGATGATCACATCCAACTCATGAGCCTCCAAATCAAGGCCTGTCTGGTCGTCCACCTTGATGATCAGGTTCCGTGGCACGTCTGGCCAGGCAGGTTCACATTGAAGAGATAAAGACCCCAAAGTTTTCTCGTCGGGTGTATTATTTTGTTTCTGGAGATTGAATCAGGAAAATTCATGCTACTTTCTATTATGGCACCCATCCCCACACTCGCCTCGTCGGAGCATAAACAGAAATGCATGGTGCCCTGTTTCGTCGTCCTTGAGGCCGCCCCGGAAAGTGACTGGCAAATGCCCGTCCAGCCTGAGATCGCAAGTGGAAAAGGGTTTGCGCTGGGTGACCAGTCGGAGTGCCCTCAGAATCTAGAATCCAGGTCGGCACCAAGAAACCAATTCTTCCAAGGCCTGCAACTGCTGACCCACTGAACATTGATTGTAGCCTTCGGTCCAATCCACTGCTTGATGTTGATTCTTTCCAGGATGCTCTTAACTTTCCTTGATCGATGCGCAGTTCATGAGGGGCCGGTTGGTGTTAGGGTGAACCACTGACGATTACGACGCTCAATTCGGACAAGGTTCACAATCAAATCGTGTGGGTCGCACATCAAGTCTATATACTTGACACATTGCGCGAGGACGCCGTACAGTTGGTCTCAGTCTTTGTTGCTTTTAAGCAAGATTAAGCTGAGATATAGTGGTAGCCCTGTTCAGTAGTGAAATCACTATGAAAAGAAGAGTCAAGACCGCACAACACAAATTGGCTAATGATCAAGTCAAGAAACCCAATGAACCGTGACTGTGTCCGACACGTGGAAATAAAAGTCCACAAACCGTCATCTTTTGTTTCTGAAGTAGTGATGCCATAAGTTTGATGCTGGTCGAGTTCTTTGTCTCTCTGACAGTGTTGTCAGCCTGGGAGTTGCTGGTGCAATTTGACCGGTAAGCAAATTCACTGGCAGCTGGCAGCAACATCAATTCCTTATATACATGAACTTGCAACTTAGTGACCCAGATAAAGCACTCCTGTGGTAGAGTCTTTTGGTGTCGTTCGAAAATACCAACAGCGTCTTGGAGCGCAAGCATAAAGCATTCGGCCACGAGGCTTGAGTCGGCGGGCACATTTGGGTGGACGCAGTACAAGTTTAGACTTACTCCATGCAGCCAAACGCCATGGATTTTGACGCGGGGGCGGATTAAAGTTTGTGCTTCCTTGCTCGATTGCATCAGTCGGTTCCTGGGCAATGCCCACTTCGATTGATCCATTCCATCCTGCACTCAGTCAGTCTGTCCAATGTTGGTTTGTGAAGCAACATTTAGTTTGCTTCAAGAAAATCTAATGAATATCATGTTGCTGACAAGAGTCCCAGTGGATGCACAATGGAGCAGAATCATTCTCCAATGGACTTTGGGCCTGCCACTTGACAGACAAATATTGTTACTCATCTTTGCTCAGGGACCACCACTAAATGGAAAGCAAATTTTCTGCTGGTCTCTCGGCTGAGTTTGCCGGATCGAACTTGCCTGAAGGAATTCCTCCAGCTGCCTGTCGGCACGGATTTCATCAAGGTGCTGCTTGTACTCTCGTGCAACGTTGTACTTGCTTTGGCTGTCCTGGTCCAATCATGTCGGAAATCATGTGAACCCAAGCCCGACACAGTCCAAAAACTCCAATATCATGCAATAAACAAAATTCAGTCCAAGAAACGAATGCTCGCTTGAACCGGGTTTTGAAATCCAGGCACGTGTCGCACGTGGAGTGCGTTGTAGGTGCCAAGAACTTTAACACTGTCTTCCAAGTATTCTTGTACCGGCGCCAGAACGTCAAATACCTCGTTTCTGCTCAAGGGCCTGTGCAATATATGACATACGAACTCTTTCAAAATCTTAGTGCTTGCTTGAGGGACGAAATGCCAGGATTGGATTCTCGAAACTCCAGCCATAGCATTTTGATGGTGCCCGGAGGCAAGAATCGAGTGGGTAATCTATTCACCCGTTGTGAGAAATTGCACTCTATGTACCTTACGACTCAATGAACAAATATAATCTAATGACTGAAAAGGCATTCAGCAAATTGGTGAAAACCTATTCTGCCATCATGTTGAAGCTGAAAACTCAGAAACTGGCTTGCTGAACGCGGATTGAACACCCAATATATGAAGCCTAAGACTTTCGTCGTCTTCCAACCTCTCTCCATCAACCCGAAATTCATCTGATGGGTCGTCATCCTCATCCACGTCAGAACCTTTGCTCAGTGTCCGAATGACCGTGCGCAGGCGTTCCAAACATGTCTTATGGTGGCGACAAGTCACAGGCATCGGGCTCTGGTTCAGCATGGAAGACAACCTGCAAATCCTGCGCGTTCTTCCGCTGGTGGCCACCCCTGCGAAACCTCGGGCCATGCGTTGCATGTCAAATTACTTGATCTAGTGACTGCGTCAAGCAGGGCATTGAGGTTCAAGCTTATTCGGGAGCATGCCAGCGGCATTTTGATACAATTTCATAAGGTGCTGGTCCACCTTCATCCTCTTGATCGCATTGGCCTTTCGTGCCTAGGTCTTTGTCTTTATAGCCTGTAGGCCTCTTACAAGGTATTTGCACACAGAAACTCCAAAGCTCTTCCATCATGAAACATCAAGAGTAACAACATGTTGCAAATCAAGTGTCGAACCCAAACACTCCGAAGCGAAGATCTACACGCCCACTATAAGCAGAATGCAATCTGTTGTACCCAACCCCCAAGATCTTCGCTATGCACCGTGAGCCAACATGATTGCCCAGCAATACCCACTTCCGGTAGACATTGGAACCAGGCCGAGCTGCCACTCTGTGAATCTAAGTTTCAAAGCGGAAGCACACTGAGCAGAGTCGCCCAGTGCTTCGATAACTTGCAAGGAATTGAACACCAAACACTTTCTGCAGGAGTGTCAGCCAAAAAACAAACAACTGCTCAAAACCAGCTTGGACACATAGGCATCCTGTACCGTTTTACGGAGATTCCAAAACACTGAGAGAAATCTTGTCAAGCTAGCCTCCTTGAAGCCCTCGTAACATTTGCCAAAGCTGCATCGGCACTTTGCACGAACCAAGCTCCGAATCCTAGGAACGCTTTGGCCGTTCAAGTGGTGCCTTGGATACTCCGCAATGGGCTGGGGGCACCCCCCCAGGCCGGCAAGAAAATTAACATCGAACAAAGAACATTCTACTTCAACAAATTGAGATGCTTCTTCCTTTCCACTGGCTGAATAGCGAAAAATCGTCTCTTTCGGTTGTCATAATTTGGTCTTGCTGGAGCAGTCTTGGGGGCCAAATGATGCGAAGCATGTTCTACATGATCATCTTGGAACTGGAGCAGTCCTTCCAGTGAAAACTCACAAACAACTGTTTCTGGTCCCTGGTTCTGAGGGATCTCGGGAGCGTTGACCGCTTCTGATTGATCCTTGTGCCCCTTCAGGGCCAAAGATCTAAAGAAAGCTTTGCGTGCATCTGGAACAATCCCCTGATCTTGATCTCTGTTTCCACAATCATCTGATTGTCTGGTAGGACTCGAAGTAGCACGTGAATCACTGCAGGATTGAGGGACAATCGGTTGCCTTGAGGCAGGCGATGAGGCCCCACACTGCAATGATTTGAAAAACCTCAGGGATGGTAATGAATCTAAATGTGAATCTAAATGTGAAAAACCTCAACCCAACTCGCACATGAATCAAATTATAATGTGCATACTAAGTAGCTTCAATCTTTCCGGGTCTGGTCCGGTGGACGGCATCTTTGAGCCGTCGTGGCTACTCTGCTGAGCTGGTTGAATCTCAAATGACTACCCTGCTGAGCTGGTTGAATCTCAAATGATATGAAATTGACCTCGATTATAATGAAATAGCCTTAATTCCTTATTCATCAGGAAACGGCTGCGCTGGCAGCTGGGTAACAACTCCTTTCTCATCAGCCCAAGGATAGGGAAAATAGCTGAAGTCAATCAGAGCATGCTCGAGCCTGTATCCCCAAGTCCTGGCTCATGTGCCGGACATTGTTTTTTCCATGTTTTTCCTATGTTTTCTTGCGATGGTAGCGCACTCAGGAGTAGGGAGTACCCGCCTGCTTTTCCCAAGCCATCAGGCAACATAAATCCTATGTCCTATGTCATCAGAACCTAGTATAAAGTCATTCGATCAGCGGCCTCAAGAAAGCTGCACGGGTGTAAGCAACAGAGGATTTCATTGACAATTTGAAAGGCCGCGGCCTAGATTTCAAGATTTTCTACCTTGTGTATACTGACAAATTCTTCGTGAAGCATCGGCACGCAAAGTTTCTCAGCGACAGAAGTTCAGAGCGACATCGGGGGCGTAAGCAGACGATTTGAACAATTTCATAGATCTAGATTGGAAGAGCTTGTGCCTCGTGTATAGTATCGTTCCGCACTTGCGCGCCATTTGATGCGCACTACCACATTCGCATTTGTACAGTAGTTCATTTCTCATCACTTTAGCCAGCAGTCTTGACAGGCGATGGCCTCCAACCTAATAGCGGCCTCCAACGGACCAGGTTTTAGACTTCCAATCAGTTCACAAGTGGACGCTGGGCTGGTTGGCCCTGTGGAACAGACATATGTGTCCGTCACGGCTTTGCATTCAACCATTCGCTTCATTCAACTCAAGGCTCGTGAACTGCAACGGCTAGTGCAACGATCGACAAATTCAACTTGAGGTGATCGACCGGACCATGACACGCAGCTACATCTCATGACTTCACGAAGGTGTTCACCGTGTGTCCTGTGCCGCTCGAAGGACGCAACTACATTGGTTGCATACAGTTTGCTTTGTCAGTATCGGTTACCGTACCATGCGTTGCTCCAACAGACAGTTTAGTTTATCCAGCTCACCCCTCAGGTCCCAAAGATGTCACTCATAGGATGTTTCCATACAACAGAGTCCAGTTTTGACAAACGATCATGTAAGTCAATGTAAGTCAGCTGGACATGGCCATCCAAATTGTACATGCTAGCCTGGACAGGTTCCAAAGGAAAGAAGTGCCAGCGAGAGAGCAAGTGACAATATAGTCCATCCTGGTTGTGGTTGGGGCTTATGATGGAAATTCTCATGATTCCTTGCGTCTAGCTTTCCAATGGCTTTCGGAGAGAAAACACATACGTGTAACTCGAGGGCAGGCGTCGACCTGTTCATATCGCGCAGGCGTCTACGAGAGCGTGTGACACTGGAATGTTGGAAAGTCCCGTGTCAGCGGGAGTGTAGTAGTCGAGTGAGCTCTGAACGCCTTAACCAGCAGATCCAGCCTGTACCAAGTGCCGAGGTGCAGAACCACTGCACTGAATGCAGATGTAGACATGTAGACTTCGCCTTTCCAGTTCAGCCGTAGAACACACCTGGGTTCGTAGAAGGTTTGTATGGGATTCATGGAAGACCCTTTTTTCTTCACATATTCCGCAGAGCTTTGTAGAGCCCTGCAGCGCCTGGTGTTTTTCACGCAAGGGGCGGGGGGTCGCAGAAGTCTGTGTGGTGACCAGTCGATTTGGGTGCGTTCTGCCTTGATTGATCACTCCAAGGCAATGTCTGGAGGAATATGCATGTGCTTCTTAGCCACTTCAGTCACCTAGACTCGAATTTCCATGGTCGTTTCGCTGGGCAGATGTGTCAATTTTCACCTGTTCTTAAAGAGATGGCAAATCAACGGATTTCGAGGTGGACCAATGATCACACCGATATGCAGCTGATGTTTTAATTCATCCAAACATGCCAGAGGATGGGACACGAACGACCGCCGTCGCCAGACCGTCTTTGGGACGATGGAGGTTCTCACATATCCGAGGTCGTGAGGTAGTGGTGAACGCATCGTGAGGTCCGAGTGGTGTGGTGTCCCAGTCTTGGGGCAGTGGCCTTGCACACCTGGTCTCGCTTGGGTGTGGCTTTGCTAGGGATCGGCGTATTGTGCGGTGTGGCCTTGCTCAACAAGAATCATTTGTGTCCTTGCGTTGAGACAAGCATGTACGGTCAGGTGTGCCAAAACGATTGGTTTTGAAGGGTCCCGCATTCGGAAGGATCATTCATGATCTCGTTGGGTTTGTTACTATATAGCTTGTCCTGGCATTCTTCGGGCCCCCGGCCAACATCAATTTTAACATCCATTCTTTTGCACCCGTCACCCTCATGTACCGATGCACTGGTTTCGGCTGCGTCAAGATTTGAGGATGCTGCCAAGCCTGCCGTTTAGCAGATAGACTTTCTTGGATTCCAGTGTTCATGTTCTTTCTGTCGGTTTGACTTTTAGCTGTTTGGACCTGCCGAAAGTTTGTAATGGTTGCTTTGCTAAAGCCGACGGCCTTGCAACTGCCAAACTTGGCTCAGCTTGTCAAGTTCTGAAAGACATAAGTATTAAAGTTTATACGGGGAAGCCTTTCTTTCATTGTTTGGTTCGCTGTCCCATGTGGGGCTGGTTACATGTGAAGTGCGAGGAGGAGCAGCTGTCACAGTGCGGCCCGCATCCCGGCTCCACATGTTTCTTCGTACGCATCTCATGTAGCCTGCAAGGACATAGGAGTTAGTGGAAGTACCAAATCTGAAGTCCTAAGCCATGCAAAAGCTGAAGAAGCAATATATCTTCAAGACCTTCAGGGCCCAAAGCTAAGTCATCCGCGCCCGGTATACATGCCGCAATCGCAAGTCTATCGCCGGCCTTTCGCCGTGCGGGCTTTGTCCCATCACGGGGCATCAAAGAACTCATCCCTTATGCACAAAGTGCATGTACGGAGGACCAGACCAGACACGAATGCGTTTCAGACCAGACCATGACCTGAGATGTCGACATACCAAGTCGCGGTGCGCAGTCGCTGCGTTTCCCCTACGTGCGCTCGACGTGCCTGCGTGAGTTCACTTTTCGAGGAAAAAGATGCCAAGTCAAAGTTTGATTCGATGGGTACCGGCGATTTTATATCCCTAAGGCTCCAGTCGTACGTATCGACTTCCAGCTTTCAGCCACTTCAGGCTTGAGAAAGATGGCCGAAGTTGAAGGAAATCCACGAGAAGTGTC
Source organism: Porites rus (assembly GCA_964035705.1). Classification (NCBI taxonomy): domain Eukaryota; kingdom Metazoa; phylum Cnidaria; class Anthozoa; order Scleractinia; family Poritidae; genus Porites; species Porites rus. The sequence goes on along the minus strand of CAXIVM010002807.1, from coordinate 38,243 downwards.
CAAGAGGCGCAAGCTTAAGGGTTGCGCATCCTGGTAGGTAGTGCTGGCAGCTGTGTAATGTAGCTGTCGATTGTGCGGAAAAGGATAAAGACAGAGCACTGTAAGCAGTCGATGTTTTTTGATGTTTTTTGCATTCGATGTTTACCACTGGAAATTCGACAGGCGCGGGGCCCATTGGAATGATGAAACAACCATGGGCCAAGGACAGTAACAGAAGAGCGAGGTGCCATGGCATTGCCATGACCCACACGTGAAGGTCTTCAGGTACACCTTGCAACCTTTCTGTCCCCGTGTCCCATTGATGGCCGGCACTGGAGATAGACTGGCTTCCCTTAGATGTTCCAAGACTGGTCGGTTGTACTAAGTATTTGTCAGGCGTTTTGCAGATGACTGGTGGCTAGTACTGAGCTTCGCTCATCAAACCACAAGCTTCGCATAAAGTACGGAGCGTTCTCTCCCAAGCTCTGGCGAGTGACAAACCAAAGCCAACGAACCTGCAGGGATATTTCATTCTTCCGCCACTGCATGAGATATAATATGTATAGAGAGAGACAGGGTTCCTGAAGCAGAACCAATGAACTAACACATCAAATCAAGAATGCTGTGTAGATCACCACTTTGACACTTCGAGTCACATGGAAGTGGGAAGTTTGATAATTAAATCCACAAATCGCAAAACAAAAGGCACATTGGGCTGCCAACCAGTCCGAGAAAGGTGCCAGTTAGTTAGGTTTCTTTGGGCACATGCCAGCTTCCGCCACTGGGTGTTTGCGTGTGCTCGGGTTCATTTGCTGGCTAGTCCCAGTGTCGACGGTCAATCAGCGGATGGGCTCTAGGCCTCCACGCAGCTCATCGATTGAAGCACCGCAACTGAAAGCCATTCCTTGGAAGATGGCGCCATTGATACATGCACTCAGATGTCGTCGGTTAACCATCAAGGCAACGCGCATGATGCGCGTGCGTGAAGGGATCTTCACGTCTTCCACATGTCGGCTGCTTGGGCTGGTCCACCGTGACACGTGGCCTGTGCCGTCATAGCCGGGCTGGTTTTGCGGAGAAACTGTGATGTTGATTTTCCCGAATTGGATGAATCATGATGAACCCCTTGCTGGGGAAGATGTTTTGCTTATTGTTTTATGTGTTTTTTACATTTTTCCAGTTCTTGGACAGCAAATTCAGGTCATGGTGTTGGATGCCCGTCCGTGACCGTTCACCAATCCCCCAGTCCAGTCCGCGTGGTCCAGCGATGTCCCGCTGCAGGTTCTGTGGACAGGCGGTCTCGCATGAGACCCTTATTCGGTCTGCGGAAAACAAACCCAGACCCCACGGTGAACTGAACTGATTGTGATTGTGAGTGTTTGATGCACTCGAGATGCCGGCGAAACGGTAGTACAGGGTGGCTCGTGGACGGCTCCACGCGAACCTTGAGAAGCCAACCTCAGAGCCTCAGAGGGATGCAGCTGTCAACTGTGCATGTCAGCTGTCAGCTGTGCAACTCACGGTGTCTCATGTTTGGTGGATCCCCAGGCGTGTGAGCTTTGTTCGGTCATGATGCAGTTTTCGGCGCTGAAAGCGGTGGATGAAGGGCATGATTGAATGATGATTCTCTAGAAGTTGTGGGGCATTCCTGTTGACCCACGGCCACATGACATCACGGGTCAATTGAGTTACAATCTTTAAGAGTGAAAGGTTTGACTGTGAAGTCTGAGGCTCTGAGGTTGGTGTTTCATGCATCCTGTGGATTGGATTCGGCAAATTTCATGTGGGGTGACATCGGTGCTAGCGATATGAGTGTGAATGCTTTCCTAACGGGACGTTTGAGGCAACACGGGACGTCTCATGTCGAGTTTGTTTGGATCATGTGACGATCTGTTTGGGTTGTGTACCATCGTTGAGAGGTGGAAGTCGCCCCGTCTCAGAGCTTCGCAATCCAAGTGCCCTGCGTGGTCACATCCTGGCATGTGGTACGCATGCAACATTAAACCAGCGAACCGCTTTGGCATGGTTTTGGTTGGGAGGCCATGTGGGACGTTGGGTGCGGATGAGGGGCAATAAATCATACCTGGTAGGCTGTGAGAGCTTCAGCTCTGAGCGCGCTCTTTGTGCAGAGCCCTTCGATGCTGACATGCTGGATCATGCTGGTGGCCGGCGGTTCAGGCCTACCATCACTGCGTGGGGCCCCACGCCACGCATGCAGCTTTGATTGCGGCCACAGATGCAGGTCAAAACACCCAAAGCTGTCGTTGAGCGCCCCAGCGGGCATGTTCCGAGGGTGGAGGTTGTTCACACCAAACACGGCACGAGCCACTGGTGCTTCATGCCACTTCGTGAAACGCCCGTTGTTGACAGGCATAGGTATATAGTAAACCCAGGCAATATCAGGCAATCCTTGTAATAAGAAGTGTGTGCCCTCGTGGAAGTTGACAAGAAAGCAGAAATCCATAGCTCATCAAAGAGTACAGCTGAGAGATCCGCTGGGATGTGCTCACTGCTGTCAGAATCCGCAGCCTTCGACTCAGCAGGTAATCAACAGCTTCCACAAGGTAGTGGGTTGTAATGGTTGTAGATGTAGAG
>CAXIVM010002807.1:0-35469 GCA_964035705.1 Porites rus | reverse complement strand
GCACCACCTTCATCTTGCCACTGCAAACTTGCCTTGCAGAACAGGCTCACACTGAGCTAAAAGTTTTGGAGGCCAACGGATCCAGTCCTCAAGCAGTGCTACTTAGAGGGCTTGCTCCACATCTTGGTCCTTCAAGGCAGCAAAATGCTCTGCCACGTCACCCGACATGGGCGCACACCTGATGCAATCGGGAGCAAACGTCTCTTGACAGGCTCATTCCGTCAAATCAATAGCAGTTTTAGAGAGAATCCGCATTGGCTGCAAAAGCATGCTCCCAGGATCAAGCTTCTGGCGTGCTGCATGCTCATTCAATCCACCAAACAGTTGAGACGGGCTGACTCTGCGGGCAGGACACGTTTGGCCATTTTGGTGTGCCGCGGCAACCTGTGGCTGTGCCGCGCATTTTCCGGCATTGCTACCTGGTCGGCTACCTAAAGTGCTTGCTCTAACCATCCATCATTTAAGAGTTTGGCATGCATTGGTATGTGATGGACTGCCAAGTCAAACGCGCCTCTCTGAACACATCATCTTTATTTGGATTTTAATGGGCCAAACGCCAAAGAAAGCATCTTCAAACGACACCGGGCCATACCGTATATACCGCTTCAAACTTCAACGCCTGGAGGTCTGCAGAAATCCGGTACAAAATCAGCTCGCAAGAGATGCGACCCTAGCAACCGTAGCAACCCATCAAATCTGTCTGAGGTGATTTCAACTCACTTGGAACATATATATCAGTCAGTGGGTTCGATTATCCCAAGCCAAGGTTGAACATACGATATCAAATATCTGAAACCACCACCTAGATATGTTACTACTCATGGCTTGCAAGCAGTGCAACCTACAGGGCCTGCTCTGCTAGCAGTTCGTCACGTGTGACATGTTTTTAGGGCAACATCAACTTGTACACATGATGCCCTCGGAGAATGGGCGCAAGCAGGAAGCCGGATCAAGCGGCTGCACTCAAGACTAGTGTTTTCCTCTACATCTACAACCATTACAGCCCACTATTTTGTGGAAGCTTTTGATTACATGCTGAGTCGAAGGCTGCGGATTCTGACAGCAGTGAGCACATCCCAACGGATCTCTCAGTTGCACATGTTGCACTCTTTGATGAGCTATGTTGGGTCTATCCTATTACCTGTAACAGTGGACGATGATGGTTCAGTTGCAGGCCTTGTTCAAAAAGGATGATGATTGTTTACTGACTGTTACAGGTACAGTAATAGCTATGGATGTCTGCATTCTTGTCAACTTCCATGGCCTGTCAACATCGGTCAACCATCTCACGGGCTGAATGAAGTGGCATGAAGCACCAGTGGATTGTGCCGTGTTTGGTGTGAACAACCTCCACCCCTCGTTTCCGTTGCAAAGAACGAAAGGAACATGCCCGCTGGGGCGTTCAACGACAGCTTTGAGTGTTTTGACCTGCATCTGTGGCCTCTACAATCAAAGCTGCATGCGTGGCGTGGGGCCCTACGCAGTGATGGTAGGCCATGAACCGCTGGCCATAGGCCTGAACCGGCCACCAGCATGATCCAGCAGCATCGAAGGGCTCTGCACAAAGAGCGCGCTCAGAGCTGAAGCTCTTCCAGGTCTAAGTCTGGGTTAGGAGTGATATGACCAGCATACTGAACGACTCTCACAGCTTACCAGGTATGATGTATTGTCCCTCATCCGCACCCGTCCCACATGGCCTCCCAACCAAAACCATGCCAAAGCGGTTCGCTGGTTTAATGTCGCATGCGTACCACATGCCAGGATGTGACCTCGCACTTGGAGGGCGAAGCTCGCAGGGCACGGGGCGGCGCGACTTCCACCTCTCAACGATGGTACACGACCCAAACAGATCGTCACATGATCCAAACAAACTCGACATGAGACGTCCCGTGTTGCCTCAAACGTCCCGTTAGGAAAGCATTCACAGCTGCCCTCTGAGGCTCTGAGCTTGGTGTTTCATGCATCCTGTGGATTGGAGGAGAGCAAACTTCATGTGGGGTGACATCGGTGCGTTCGCGATATGAGTCTTCACAGTCAAACCTTTCACTCTTAAAGATTGTAACTCAATTGACCCGTGATGTCATGTGGCCGTGGGTCAACAGGAATGCCCCAGGACTTCTAGAGAATCATCATTCAATCATGCCCTTCATCCACCGCTTTCAGCGCCGAAAACTGCATCATGACCGAACAAAGCTCACACGCCTGGGGATCCACCAAACATGAGACACCGTGAGTTGCACAGCTGACAGCTGACATGCACAGTTGACAGCTGCATCCCTCTGAGGCTCTGAGGTTGGCTTCTCAAGGTTCGCGTGGAGCCGTCCACGAGCCACCCTGTACTACCGTTTCGCCGGCATCTCGAGTGCATCAAACACTCACAATCACAATCAGTTCAGTTCACCGTGGGGTCTGGGTTTGTTTTCCGCAGACCGAATAAGAGTCTCATGCGAGACCGCCTGTCCACAGAGCCTGCAGGACATCGCTGGACAAACCACGCTGGACGCTGGCCTTTAAAGGGGGAGGCGAATGAACGAACCAGCCGACGTGTGGAAGACGTGAAGATCCCTTCACGCACGCGCATCATGCGCGTTGCCTTGATGGTCAACCGGCAACATCTGAGTGCATCAATATCCATCAATGGCGCCATCTTCCAAGGAATGGCTTTCAGTTGCATCCTGGTGCTTCAATCGATGCAGGCCGGGAGCCAGTCCGCTGATTGACCGTCGACGCTGGGACTAGCCAGCAAATGAACCCGAGCACTGGCGCCTTTCTCGGACTGGTTGCCTGCAGCCCAATTTGCCTTTAATTGTGCGATTTGTGGATTTAACTAACTTCCCACTTCCATGTGACTCGATGTGTCAAAGTGGTGATCTACACAGCATTCTTGATTTGAGCGACGGTCAAAACTGTGGCTCATTTGATGTATTAGTTCTTTGGTTCTGCTTCAGCCGCCCTGTCTATATTATATCTCATGCAGTTGCGGAAGAATGAAATATCCCTGCAGGTTCGTTGGCTTTGGTTTGTCACTCGCCGGAGCTTGGGAGAGAACGTTTCGTACTTTATGTGAAGCTTTGTGGTTTGCTGAGCGAAGCTCAGTACTAGCCACCAGTCATCTGCAAAACACATGACAAGTACTTAGTACAACCAGTCTTGGAACATCTAAGGGAAGCCAGTCTATCTCCAATGCCGGCAATCAATGGGACAAAAAGGTTGCAAGGTGTGCCTGAAGACCTTCACGTGTGGGTCATGGCAATGCCATGGCACCTCGCTCTTCTGTGACTGTCCTTGGCCCATGGTTGTTTCATCATTCCAATGGGCCCCACGCCTGTCGAATTTCCAGTGGTAATCATAAAATGCAAAAGACAGCGACTGTTTACACATGTTTACAGTGCTCTGTCTTCATCCTTTTCCGCACACTCGACAGCTACACAGCTGCCAGCGCTACCTACCCTTCGGATGTGCAACCTTTAAGCTTGCTCCTCTGGGACCCTTCTCGAGGATTTCCTTCAACTTCGGCCATCTTTCTCAAGCCTGGAGTGGCTGAAAGCTGGAAGTCGACACGTACGACTGGAGCCTTAGGGATATGAAATCCTGGCCGGTTCCCATCGAATTATATGACTTTGACTTGGCATCTTTTTCCTGGAAAAGTAAACTCACGCAGGCACGTCGAACGCACGTAGGGGAAACGCAGCGACTGCACACCGCGACTTGGTACGTCGACATCTCAGGTCATGGTCTGGTCTGAAACGCATTCGTGTCTGGTCTGGTCCTCCGTACATGCACTTTGTGCATAAGGGATGTGTTCTTTGATGCCCAGAGATGGGACAAAGCCCGCACGGCGAAAGGCCAGACTTGCGATTGAGGCATGTATACTGGGCGCGGATGACTTAGCTTTAGGCCCTGAAGGTCTTGAAGATATATTGCTTCTTCAGTTTTTGCATGACTTAGGACTTCAGATTTGGTACTTCCACAAACTCCGTCCTTCACGGGCAGTATACATGCATGAGATGCATGTTGCACATCGAAGAAACATGTCGAGCCGGGTTGCAGGCCGCACTGTGGTGACAGCAGCTGCTCCTTCTTGCACTTCTTGTGGACATGTAACCAGCCCCACATGGGACAGCAAAATGAACCAAACAATGAAAGAAAGGCTTCCTCGCATAAACTTTCCATATTTCTGTCTGTCTTTCCTGAGAACTTGGCAAGCTGAGCCAAGTTTGGCAACCAGAAAACTGGCTGACACCACCGATGTCCTGTCGCGGCTCTCTGGAAGTGCACTCAAACGCAAGTTGCAAGGCCCGTCGGCTTTAGCAAAGCAACCATTGCAAACTTTCGGCAAGTCCAAACAACTGAAAGTCAAACCGACAGAACGAACATGAACACTGGAATCCAAGAAAGTCTATCTGCTAAACGGCAGGCTTAGCAGGAGCCTGAAGTGGCTGAAAGCTGGAAGTCGACACGTACGACTGGAGCCTTAGGGATATGAAATCCTGGCCGGTCCCATCGAATTATATGACTTTGACTTGGCATCTTTTTCTGGAAAAGTAAGTGAACTCACGCAGGCACGTCGAACGTACGTACGGGAAACGCAGCGACTGCACACCGCGACTTGGTACGTCGACATCTCAGGTCATGTCTGGTCTGAAACGCATTCGTGTCTGGTCTGGTCCTCCGTACATGCACTTTGTGCATAAGGGATGTGTTCTTCGATGCCCCGTGATGGGACAAAGCCCACACGGCGAAAGGCCCGCGATAGACTTGCGATTGAGGCATGCATACTGGGCGCGGATGACTTAGCTTTAAGCCCTGAAGGTCTTGAAGATATATTGCTTCTTCAGTTTTGCATAACTTAGGACTTCAGATTTGGTACTTCCACTACCTCTGTCCTTCACGGGCAGTATACATGAGCTGCATGTTGTACATCGAAGAAACATGTCGAGCCGGGGTGCAGGCCGCACTGTGGTGACAGCAGCTGCTCCTTCTTGCACTTCTTGTGGACATGTAACCAGCCCCACATGGGACAGCAAAATGAACCAAACAATGAAAGAAAGGCTTCCCCACATAAACTTTCCATATTTCTGTCTTTCCTGAGAACTTGGCAAGCTGCGCCAGTTTGGCAACAAAAAAACTGGCTGACACCACCGATGTCCTGTCGCGGCTCTCTGAAGTGCACTCAAACGCAAGTTGCAAGGCCGTCGGCTTTAGCAAAGCAACTATTGCAAACTTTTGGCAAGTCCAAACAACTGAAAGTCAAACCGACAGAACCAACATGAACACTGGAATCAAGAAAGTCTATCTGCTAAACGGCAGGCTTGGCAGCATCCTCAATTCTTGACACAGCCGAAACCACTGCATCGGTACATGAGGGTGACGGGTGCAAAAGAAAGGATGTTACAATTGATGTTGGGCGGACCCGAAACAATGCAAACTTTTCGATGCCAGGACAAGCTATATAGGCCCAAAAACCCAACGAGATCATGAGTCGTGATCCCTCCTCAAGAATGCCGGACCCTTCAAAACCAATCGTTTTGGCACACCTGACCGTACATGCTTGTCTCACTGCATGGACACCAATGATGCTTCTTAAGCAAGGCCACACCGCACAATACGCCGATCCCTAGCAAAGCCACACCCAAGCGAGACCAGGTGTGCAAGGCCACTGCCCCAAGACTGGGACACCACACCACTCGGACCTCACGATGCGTTCACCACTCTCATTCCAAAGACGGTCAGGCAACGGCAGTCGTTCGTGCGGTGCGTCCGGACCGGTGCATGGTCCCAAAGATGCCTCCCTGAATCCTCTGGCATGTTTGGATGAATTAAGACATCAGCTGCATATCGGTGTGATCATTGGTCCACCTCGAAATCCGTTGATTTGCCATCTCTTAAGAAACAGGTGAAAATTGACACCCTGCCCAGCGAAACGACCATGGAAATTCCAGTCTAGGTGACTGAAGTGGCTAAGAAGCACGTGCATATTTCCTCCCGACATTGCCTTGGAGTCATCAATCAAGGCAGAACGCACCCAAAATCGACTGGTCTGCACACAGACTTCTGCGACCCCCGCCCCTTGCGTGAAAAACACCAGGCGCTGCAGGTCTCTACAAAGCTCTGCGGAATGTGTGAAGAAAAAGGGGTCTTCCATGAATCCCATACAAACCTTCTACGAACCCAGGTGTGTTCTACGGCTGAACTGAAAAGCGAAGTCTACAAGTCTACATCTGCAATCAGTGTGCCTTAGAAGCGCGGTAATGGTTCTGCACCTCAGAAGCGCGACCATGGAATAATTGCTTCTTCAGCTGTTGCATGACTTAGGACTTCAGATTTGCATACTTCCACTAACTCCGTCCCTCTCGGGCAGTATACATGAGCTGCATGTTGTACATCGAAGGAACATGTCGAGCCGGGTTGCGAGCCGCACTGTGGTGACAGCAGCTGCTCCTTCTTGCACTTCTTGTGGACATGTAACCAGCCCCACATGGGAAAGCAAAATGAACCAAACAATGAAAGAAAGGCTTCCCCACATAAACTTTCCATATTTCTGTCTTTCCTGAGAACTTGGCAAGCTGAGCCAAGTTTGGCAACAAAAAAACTGGCTGACACCACTGATGTCCTGTCGCGGCTCTCTGGAAGTGCACTCAAACACAAGTTGCAAGGCCGTCGGCTTTAGCAAAGCACCCATTGCAAACTTTCGGCAAGTCCAAACAACTGAAAGTCAAAACAGAAAGAACATGAACACTGGAATCCAAGAAAGTCAATCTGCAAAAACGGCAGGCTTGGCAGCATCCTCAATTCTTGACACAGCCGAAACCACTGCATCGGTACATGAGGGTGACGGGTGCAAAAGAAAGGATGTTACAATTGATGTTGGGCGGACCCGAAACAATGCAAACTTTTCGATGCCAGGACAAGCTATATAGGCCCAAAAACCCAACGAGATCATGAGTCGTGATCCCTCCTCAAGAATGCCGGACCCTTCAAAACCAATCGTTTTGGCACACCTGACCGTACATGCTTGTCTCACTGCATGGACACCAATGATGCTTCTTGAGCAAGGCACACCGCACAATACGCCGATCCCTAGCAAAGCCACACCCAAGCGAGACCAGGTGTGCAAGGCCACTGCCCCAAGACTGGGACACCACACCACTCGGACCTCACGATGCGTTCACCACTCTCATTCCAAAGACGGTCAGGCAACGGCAGTCGTTCGTGCGGTGCGTCCGGACCGGTGCATGGTCCCAAAGATGCCTCCCTGAATCCTCTGGCATGTTTAACATGTTTGGATGAATTAAGACATCAGCTGCACATCGGTGTGATCATTGGTCCACCTCGAAATCCGTTGATTTGCCATCTCTTTAAGAACAGGTGAAAATTGACACACCTGCCCAGCGAAACGACCATGGAAATTCCAGTCTAGGTGACTGAAGTGGCTAAGAAGCACATGCATATTCCTCCCGACATTGCCTTGGAGTGATCAATCAAGGCAGAACGCACCCCAAATCGACTGGTCTGCACACAGACTTCTGCGACCCCCCGCCCCTTGCGTGAAAAACACCAGGCGCTGCAGGTCTCTACAAAGCTCTGCGGAATGTGTGAAGAAAAAGGGTCTTCCATGAATCCCATACAAACCTTCTACGAACCCAGGTGTGTTCTACGGCTGAACTGAAAAGGCGAAGTCTACAAGTCTACATCTGCATTCAGTGCAGTGGTTCTGCACCTCGGCACTTGGTATAGGCATCTGCTGGTTAAGGCGTTCAGAGCTCACTACACTACTGAGTGACCTGCTGCTGTGTCACCCGGTGGTCGGGGGCTTGATCTCTGGTGAAACTTGACTCCCTGAAGCACTTTGGTGACACGGGCCGCACCAGACTTTCCAGTGTCACGGGCTCGACGTGTAGACGCGAGCGGACGCGAGAGCGGGTCGACCAGCCCTCGACGTTACACGTATGTGTTTTCTCTCCGAAAGCCATTGGAAAGCTAGACGCAAGGAATCATGAGAATTTCCATCATAAGCCCCAACCACAACCAGGATGGACTATATTGTCACTTGCTCATCTCTCGCTGGCACTTCTTTCCATTGGAACCTGTCCAGGCTAGCATGTACAATTTGGATGGGATGGACATGTCCAGCTGACATACATGGACTTACATGGTCGTTTGTCAAACTGGACTCTGTTGTATGGAAACATCCTATGACATCTTTGGGACCTGAGGGGTGAGCTGGATAAACTAAACTGTCTATTGGAGTAACGCATATTATGGTAATCGATACTGACAAAGCAAACTGTATGCAACCAATGCAGTTGCGTCCTTCTTTCGCGGCCGAGCCAAATGACAGTCTGAAGGGGGCGATGTGCGCCAAGCTACCCTTCATGCTTGTGCTGGTGTGGTGGCACTCCTGAGATAGCCGCAGATTTCGTGCAAGGTCGAGGGTGGTGGAAAAGCCAAGATCTTGTTTCTGGGTGTTGGGAGACGTGCAAGAAGTTGCAGCCAAGATTGAGTCAGTGTGTGATGTGCTGCCCTTGTCACAGATTGTGCAGCTCCACAGTGACCCTGTCAAAGCGGGTCACTGAAGTGTCACGGGCTCGACGTGTAGACGCGAGCGGACGCGAGAGCGGGTCGACCAGCCCTCGACGTTACACGTATGTGTTTTCTCTCCGAAAGCCATTGGAAAGCTAGACGCAAGGAATCATGAGAATTTCCATCATAAGCCCCAACCACAACCAGGATGGACTATATTGTCACTTGCTCTCTCGCTGGCACTTCTTTCCATTGGAACCTGTCCAGGCTAGCATGTACAATTTGGATGGGATGGACATGTCCAGCTGACATACATGGACTTACATGGTCGTTTGTCAAAACTGGACTCTGTTGTATGGAAACATCCTATGACATCTTTGGGACCTGAGGGGTGAGCTGGATAAACTAAACTGTCTATTGGAGTAACGCATATTATGGTAATCGATACTGACAAAGCAAACTGTAAGCAACCAATGCAGTTGCGTCCTTCGAGCGGCACGCGAGCCAAATGACAGTCTGAAGGGGCGATGTGCGCCAAGCTACCCTTCATGCTTGTGCTGGTGTGGTGGCACTCCTGAGATAGCCGCAGATTTCGTGCAAGGTCGAGGGTGGTGGAAAAGCCAAGATCTTGTTTCTGGGTGTTGGGAGACGTGCAAAGAAGTTGCAGCCAAGATTGAGTCAGTGTGTGATGCGCTGCCCTTGTCACAGATTGTGCAGCTCCACAGTGACCCTGTCAAAGCGGGTCACTGAAGCCTAAATTGTCAAATGCTCACTGTTCTCAGGTGGTTGGTGGAAGGCTTTCATTTTTTTTGGATGGAGGAGCCAAATGGAGTGCATGGTGTGGCGCCATCTCCGTGCGCAGCTGGTCGACCAAGCTGCATCTGCAATACCTCCTTTGGCCCAGATGTTTGGAAAGCGAAAAGTTCGATTGCGTTTGGCTGGCATGGCCAAGTTTCGGCTACGTTCACGAGCCTTGAGTTGAATGAAGCGAATTGTTGAATGCAAGGCCGTGACGGACACATATGTCTGTTCCACAGGGCCAACCAGCCCAGCGTCCACTTGTGAACTATTTGGAAGTCTAAAACCTGGTCCGTTGGAGGCCGCTATTGGTTGGAGGCCATCGCCTGTCAAGACTGCTGGCTAAAGTGGTGAGAAATGAACTACTGTACAAATGCGAATGTGGTAGTGCGCATCAAATGGCGCGCAAGTGCGGAACGATACTGCACACGAGGTACAAGCTCTTCCAATCTAGATCTATGAAATTGTTCAAATCGTCTGCTTACACCCCCGATGTCGCTCTCTTCTGTCACTGAGAAACTTTGCGTGCCGATGCTTAATTTGTCGGTATACACTTGAGGACAGTGGGGACGAAAGCGAGGGGTGTGGAAGGATCAAGGGGACGCGGAGGGAGGGCAGCAACGCAACGCTTTTGTGCCACGAGCGCAAAGTGTTGTTGGCTGAGTCAACCGAACACTAAAGAAGACATTGACTTTCATATTGTCTTTTCTAGGCATTTGGTATGCTTTCTCACAAGGACAAGGGAGGAGTCGAATAGCCTCTTTCAATTCACTTTACAGGGGGGGGGGAGGGCCCCCCCTTAGACGTTTCAATCTGCAATTGAAATATCAATTTGCGAGGGAGGGGGTGGTTATTGAAAGAATAAATAAAAAGGGAGGGGGGGGGCCCCCCCCCCCTCCGCTGACCCCTCCCTTTAATTGAAAGAATCAATTAGTTCAATTAGTTCACTGAACCTTTCAATTTTGAGCCTGACCATATTTCGTAAACAACAACTTCCGCTGAGCTCCTTCTGAGCTCGCTTTCGTGACAAGGTAGAAGGTCTTGAAATCTAGGCCGCCTACCGGTAGGCCTTTCACTGTTGCTTACACCCGTGCAGCTTTCTTGAGGCCGCTGATCGAGTGACTTTACGAGTCTTTCTTGGATGGAGTTCGTGCTGGCAAACTCTATTCTTCTCTGTCCCGTAGTTCGAGCCTATGTTTGGCTGACTTTTGCGCGCATATAGGCTCTCGAAGCACTTGCCACCACCCAAAGTACACTATTGGCACATGTTCACCTTCTGAATGCTCTGGCAATGCTAGTGGGCTGAAAAACATCTGTCATCTCTGTCTGGACTGAACTCCGCAAAAATCCCGCCAAGAGCATTCGACCTGGGCGTGTTTTGGCCGTTGAAATGCCCAGCTTGTATGGCAGCTTCTTCACCGAGTACGCTTGAGACTCCCTGACAGCCTGTGGGGCTTGAACCGCAAGTATTTGACCGTCATTGGTGGTAGATGATGTGATGATTTGCACTAGTTTTGATGCTACTTGAAGCATTGTTGGCGTTGGCCCCCGGAACCTGTCACGTGATGAAGTTGCCAGTGGATCGAGTCGAACATGCTGCAAATGGTGTTGGTATGTCATCACTTGTTGATACCGTAAAGCCCCAGCAGCCGGAACTCTTGAGAAATAGAAATGCCCTGTACACGTATCTTGTTTGCTGATGAGCGAACACCGGCAAGGCTACCAGTCATCTGACGGTCAAACGTGTGCCGGTCGTAGACATATCAATCTTGCAATTGGGAAAGCCTGCTTTTTGCCGTGTGCCGAAATCCATTGGACAGAAAAACTGAACCATTTACAATACGCCAAGAAGAACGTTCATAATGCGCTTTCACCGACAGCCAGGTGAATTCTGTCTCTTTGTCCTTTCTGCGCATCATGGGCTTGACGCAAAGCCTATGTAGCTGCTGGCGTCCATTTGCCGACATCAAGTTCATGCGGATGAACTCTGAAGTTGGCTATATAGGTTGGTCCTTCGCCGGAGCACCGGCACCAAACCTGCACCCGTCATGCTTTTCGCGCACCCGTACAACCAGTCTGGGGAACAGTCCGTCTCCACGGCAAAGAATCGGACAAACAGGTTGACTTCCGGTGTGCCATGGCAGTGCCATGTGGATCATGGCGCCATGGTACCTCGCTTATCTGTTGCTCCGATCCCTGGGTACATCGACGTTCATCATTTAACTTGAGATAGGATGGGGTGAACGAAAGGTAGCCCATGGGCCGAAAGGGAAAGACAAAACTTGCATCCTAAACCAATGCGGCACAGGCTGGATTTGATCCACAAAGGGGGGCCCTTGTGAAGAAGAACCTGGTCTTGGAGAGCAATGAAATGCACTCCACAATCTCCAGATTCTAATATTTTGGCTAAAGCAAGGACTGGTCGGACCGGTAGAAGCTAACTTTGAGACCGGCCGGTCGAAATTCCCGCCCGTGGAAGAGAACGAACGTTACAGTGCTCGGTCTTCGCCAAAACGAGCTCGACAGCTACCCAGCTTCTTTGGAATTGGATACGCAACTTCTGCCAGGACAATGTTGTGGTTGCTAACTTTTTAAAATGCACGATAGATCACTGCCTGTGATTACAGCACTGGACTTGGTCAATGGCCGGACAACCCCATGGCAAACTTAAGCCTGAAGCGACAAGCTCATAAAAAGAGCTTTTCAAGCTCATCCCAGCCACACGCTTGTAAGTTCGCACTTCGTTGGAAATATGAAGCTTCCTCTTTCCGAAATTGGGCCCAGGGTTTGTGTTGCCCGTTGTCCTTGCAACTTGCCTTGCTAACCGCAGGAGTCCGCTGTCCCTTGCAAGAGGCGTCAGCACCCTGCGCTCAATGTTCATGAGCATGGCATGGTCGATTCGAGGCCTCAATTGTTCCCAACTCAGGTAGCTAGCTGACGCGGCGAAAGCACACACATGCGCAAAGTGCAAAGTGCTTGGAAGAGAGTGAGAGAGAGAGTGGGTGAAAGCTGTTGCATGCTGGCACTGGCACAAGTAGTAGGCTGTGCCACTTTAGTCGTTCGGTGTGCGTTCATGTTCCCTTGGCTATGGGAGGGGGCATGCAGAAAATCAGGTCACTGCAGGGGCTGGCAAAAGTGCTGCATGTGCCAGCTCTTCATCCAATCGCTCTAAGCCGAATCTGGCTGTCAGTATGGGCTTGAACTGGTGGTTGATATTATATATATAACTACATATATATAATAGAAGGTTCATGATTCATTTGCAAACTGCAAATCTCTTCCGGCTTCTGACAGTGGGCAATAACTCTTTGCACAACCCCACCACTTCAACCTGCCATACAAACTTTAAAGCTTAGTTTGAGTCCTCAAGCTGCACAAATCACGACAGTTCACAGCAATTGGCACCTGTCAGGTTCTACAGCACTACCAGGGCAAAGTTTAAGCGGAACCTGGTCACAACTGCTGTCAGCATTGGCTTCAAATTTAAGTTTAGAGGTGCATGCCTTACAAAGCTTAAAACCTTGTTGTCCTTGACACTTCAAGTTGCAAACGGTACCTGTCAGGCATTACAGCGCTGGATTTAGTCAGTGGCCGGACAACCCCATGGCAAGCTTAAGCCTGAATCGACAGGCTCATAAAAAGGGCTTTTCAAACTCATGGCAGCACACGCTTGTAAGTTCGCAGTCCGTTGGAAATATGAAGCTTCCTCTTCCGAAATTGGGCCCAGGGTTTGTGTTGCCCGCTGTCCTTGCAACTTGACTTGCTAACTGCAGGAGTCCGCAGTCCCTTTCAGGAGGCGTCAGGGGCTAGCACAGAAGATGTGGCATAGGCATGCAATGTTTAGTCTAGCTCTGAGCGGAACCTGGTCACAAACTGCTGTCAGCATTGGCTTCAATTTAAGTATAAAACTTAGGGGTGCAATAGAGGTGCATGCCTTACAAAGCTTCAAACCTTGTTTGTTTGTGGTTCCTCACTGTTCAAGTTACATGATAAATCACGATTATCACGACAGCAAACGGTGCCTGTCAGGCATTACAGCGATGAACTTGGTCAGTAGGCGGACAACCTTGTCCTTGCAACTTGCCTGGCTAACCGCAGGAGTCCGCTGTCCCTTGCAGGAGGCGTCAGGGGCTAGCACAGAACAGGTGGCATAGGCATGCATAAACTTCAGTTCTTCGTCCGGCTTGTTTAGTCTAGCTGAGCAGGGCCTGGTCACAACTGCTGTCAGCATTGGCTTCAAATTAAGTTTAAAATTTAGAGGTGCATGGCTTACAAACCTTTTGTATAATAACCTTGTTTGTTTGTGGTTCCTGACTGCTTACATGATCAATCACGATTATCACGACAGCAAACGGTGCCTGTCAGGCATTACAGCGCTGAACTTGGTCAGTGGGCGGACAACCCCATGGCAAACTTAAGCCTGAAGCAACAGGCTCTAAAAAAGGTGCTTTTCAAGCTCATCCCAGCACTCGCTTGTAAGTTCGCAGTCCGTTGGAAATATGAAGCTTCCTCTTTCAAAATTGGGCCCAGGGTTTGTGTTGCCCGTTGTCCTTGAAGCTTGCCTTGCTAACCGCAGGAAACGGTGCCTGTCAGGCATCACAGCGCTGGATTTAGTCAGTGGCCGGACAACCCCATGGCAAACTTACTGTAAGCCTGAAGCGACAGGCTCATAAAAGGGGCTTTTCAAACTCATGGCAGCACACGCTTGTATCCGTTGGAATTATGAAGCTTCCTCTTCCGAAATTGGGCCCAGGGTTTGTGTTGCCCGCTGTCCTTGCAACTTGACTTGCTAACTGCAGGAGTCCGCAGTCCCTTTCAGGAGGCGTCAGGGGCTAGCACAGAACATGTGGCATAGGCATGCAATGTTTAGTCTAGCTCTGAGCGGAACCTGGTCACAAACTGCTGTCAACATTGGCTTCACACAAAATATAAAACTTAGAGGTGCAATAGAGGTGCATGCCTTACAAAGCTTAAAACCTTGTTTGTGGTTTCTGACTGTTCAAGTTACATGATAAATCACGATTATCACGACAGAAAACTGTGCCTGTCAGGCACTACAGCGCTGGGCTTGGTCAGTGGCCGGACAACCCCATGGCAATCTTAAGCCTGAAGCGACAGGCTCTAAAAATGGAGCTTTTCAATCTCATGGCAGCACACGCTTGTAAGTTTGCAGTCCGTTGGAAATATGAAGCTTCCTCTTTCGAAATTGGGCCCCGGGTTTGTGTTGCCCGTTGTCCTTGCAACTTGCCTTGCTAACCGCAGGAGTCCGCTGTCCCTTTCAGGAGGCGTCAGCACTTCACGCTCAATGTTAATGAGCATGGCATGGTCAACTCCATGTCTCAATTGTTCCCAACTAGCCCCCACTGTGTTTCCAGAAATGCCCTTTTTCTGCAGATCTTGTTGGCTCTTGGCTAGACACCAAGCATAGCAAGTCGGGCCTTGTGCTCGAATTTTCCAGCATTAGGGCATTGGAGGGGGGTTCCTGGCCGCGGATATGTTTCATGACGGAGGCCTCGTCCAAGTTGGAAGATGACAGAAGTTTTAATGGACAGAATTCACATTGTATATCATACACCAAGTTCTAGGCTTTGCTGCTGTTGAGCGGCGAGACAAAGTCAAAGTAATGAACGGATTGGAGAAACACTAACACCCAGATGTCTCCATTGGCTGAGTGACATGAAGGTGCTCGATGACTTCCTGGTTAGCTCGCACATGCCTTGAATCTTGAAATCTGGTGCCCGCGGTGGGCTCAGGCCCGGTTCCGCAAGTTGCATAACAAATCACTGAACTTGGGCAGTGGTCGATCTCTCACAGGGCAAACGGCCTTAGCTGAAGCGACAGCAAAGAGTTGCTCTTGAACATCTTGGCAGTACATTCTTGTAAGCTCAAAGTCTGGACATGTGAAGCTCAGCTTCCATCAATGGTCGCCCCAGCTAAGCCAGCAAATCTGCCAACACATGGATGAAAGGAAATACTTCAAGGCTGACCAAGGGACTGGTCAAACAAACTGCACAACTCTGCCTCCCTCAGTTTTCCTTGGAAATCGGCTTTTAGTGGGGAAGCCAATCCCAAAACAATGTTGGAACTTGCACAAAAACCTACACTGACTGGCCAGCGTGGCCAGCGATTTCATGATGTGCTTGAAGCAATCAGTCTTGACAATGAGTTGAGGAGGCCACCATGGAAGAGTCTTGATCTAGTCCACTTTCAAGACCCCTGCTCTCTCAGAGCTGAATAGTTAAAGCTTAGCTGCCTTAGCTAGCTTCGATATACTATATGTGAAAGCTTCTGCGAAACAAAACTCACCTTTTACATCGCCCGACACTCGCTTTTGGACTGCGAAAAGAAACTGAGGCATCGCCAGCTGGGCCGCGACCGGAGCGGTACTCGGAGTGGTCTTCCCCACTCGAGAAAACTTGAACGTCCGGGGGAACTGGAGCGGTCTATGCTCTGCTGACAGGGGCCACATCTGGTCACAAGGCTTCGGCTTTTCCATTTCACGCAGACGCTTTTCTGGTGAAGTGAACATCTATAGAATCTAGGTGCACATGTGAACTGATTGGTCACCACATCCTCTATTGGAGGCTCAAGCAGTCGGTCAGCAGCTGAATCCAGCGGTACTTCTTTCCAGTGAGGCTCAGCATGGTTTCAGTGTGAAGCTAGAGAGGATGCAGTACTGGTTCCACCAGGTACTGTAGATGTGCTGTTTGGCTGAAGGGGCCCCTTCTGGTGACTCTCTCAATCCTTTTTGTTGGACCCCGGAACCAAGTGCTTTCAGTGTTCTTCAGAACCCGAAGGAAACCCAACGATGACGTCGACCCATTTATTGAATCAGGAGACGGACGGCTGTGGGTGGCACCGGGCACGACCGACCTGGAAGGTCGAGAGGTGTGGTCTCATCTGCTCATTCGACCTGTTTCTGCACCAAAGTGCCCAACCGAGTCAAGCATATTTGCTGCAGAACTCCTAGCGGTCCACTCTCTTTTTGGTCCTGTCACATCCTCCACGCTGAAACGACACGCAGTCCAACTTACAAGAGGCTCGATTTGCCACAGCTCGAGACCGGAGCCATGGCTCTGAGAATGAACACTCGGCTTGACCATGTTCCAAAACCCGGTGTCCGTGGAGTGTCCATGTGAGCCACTCTAAACCCTATGAAGCCTTATGCGCTGCTTACGCGGCCCTCACTTTTAGAGCAAACTTCCGAAATGCTTATATACGCGAAATGCTTTCGCAATCTTACGCAACCCAGGGTTTTGCTTACGCGGAACTCGATATGACAAGGTCCTTACTTAAGATGTAAAGGCAGGTGTTTAGAGCGGCTCATGTGCTCTGCAGTTCGGGTCAAAAAAAAGCCATGGTTGGACTGCTTCTTCGCTGTCCGGAGAGTGTGGTGTGTAACACGCTCCAGGTTCAGGGCATAGCATATCTGAGTGTAATCAACCTCTTCCAGGATCAAAAGCAAGCGCTGCCCAGACATGTTTCAATGCCAAATGATTGTGTGTGTGCGGAGGGGTCAGCAACATGTTAAAACTTTTACACAAGTCTGCGAAGGTGACTGGCTTGTCAGTCTCGTCAACCATTTCCATGCCATGAATAGCCCACAGTTCCACAATGTTCCACAAATGCCCCGGGCCTACCACGAAGTCACGAAGCTAGTAGAATAGGTTTGTGCAAAACCCTTTTTGTGCACCGTGGGGAACCTTCCAGGATGCGATTGTCAAGCTTGCATCGTGATGCATCGCGCAAGGTCGCTTGTCCAGGCTAGAATTCCAGCCCGAATCCATTCAGGCAGTATTTCTGCCCGAACATGAATTTTCACGCCCGACCCTGGAATTCTCGCCCGAATGTGTTTTTGTTCAAACAAGATATATTCTGCGAGTGATGAATACATGCAACGCAACTGGAGTCTACGAAATCCACCCGATCACAAAAATTCTCGCCCGATCACAAAAATTCACGCCCGAATCACGCCGATTCTCGCCCGAATTGAATTGTCGAACATTAAGTTTCAAAACTGCAGATTTGCAACTTAGGTGCTTTGCAAGTAATTTGCAGCATCTGCCGCTCTGCCCCGATAACGATTTCTGCCCGCAGGCTGTTTTTAAGGACAACGCCTGGTTCAGGCAAATTTTCTTGAACAGGCAGAAATTTAAGCCCGAATGAGGGTCCAGGTATGTCTCAATTTGGTGTGGGAGCTTGAGTGCCTTGTCTCGGGCTTGTGCATTAACTTAGCTTGTGCAATGAAGAGTTGCGTCGCGAGTCTTGATACTGGCTGAAGTTTTTGCTTTTCGCAAACACGACTTACCTTTCATACGACCTTGTTCTGTGCATTTTGGTCGACTCTAGATTCGATGATAGCGACTTTCTCTTGTTTTTCACGGCACCTATGCTCAAAGGAAGTGGCGGCCAATTAGGCACTTAATCCTGCGCAAGCAATGCAGCGCTGGCTTCCGCGGATTGATCAAGCTGCAACGAAATACGCCTGTGCAATGCAGCGTGGGCCTCGCTGGCAAACATCTGCAGCGTCGGCCATCCGTGCGCTTCCAGTCATCGAGTTCGTCCATCACTTCTAATTTTTCCGTGCGTGCTGCATGCTGATCAAAGCGCCACTAGCTAGCGCTCACACATGAAGAATCAAATCTAGTTCGAATGCGTGAAGACTGCATCGGTGGACAGTTCCAAGGATAGTCAACATTAATGAACAAGATACCTTAGAAGCCTTAGCTTTTCGTCTTTGTTGTATCCAAACATGCGCACGTGTCAAGCTGTCATCTTGATGGAAAACAATCAGCATGGCCTCTTCAATCCACCGATGGCAAACATCTGCAAGTTTGGGCATCCGTATGCTTCAGCCGAAGTCCATCACTTCTTTGCACATGGATTTCATTTGGAGAATCTCAGCGCTTTCACGTTAAGATAGCACTTACAAATCGAGACTCCAATCCAGCCGGAAGGCAACAAAACCAGCACACCGGTGCACATATCCAAGGACAGTCCAACTCAGCCAAACAACGGTCTTTGTGGCATCCGCATGGCCAAAACTGCCTCCAAATGAACACAGCTCAAGCGGATGGAAAGCACACCGATGATGGGATTATGAGCCGAAAGTCTGCGAAGACGCCACATGTTGAACTAGCAAGGGGGTTTAAGCCCTGCAGCTCCTTCGCTCCCAGTTTAAAAAAGAAAATGAGTGTTGCTCAACACCTATCAATAATTTGTTCTCTTTAGCTTACCAAGCCTACAAAAGCGGCAACGTGGCAAGTGTGTTACACCAGGCTTGGACATATGGCTTTCGCAGGCTCCAGCCTTGCGACACTGGCTGAAGGACCAAGCGGACTCGTCGAATTGACACATAGGTACCTAACGAAGTGGCAGCAAATCAATCAACGTTGTTGTCTGAATTGGACTTGGGGTGCTTTCATTGGCCCTGTCATGTCAGGGTAAGCGCATGGCAGTGATGGGCGACATTGAGATGATCCTGTATGCACTCAGTCTCTTGATAAAGCAGTTCACACTTGATGGAAAATCGTTTCCCCACCCTGCAGACCAGTCAGCGCCCTTGGACTATCTGACTATCGACCCAGAAAAGGCTCTTGTCCAAGCAACGTTGATTCCTTGGGTCATCCAGTTCCGGTCACTGCCGGAACTGGTCGCCCCCGCCTCGTGACCGGCCGACGTCCGACCGGGCGGGTGCGACACCCTTCGAGCCGACGTCCGACCCGTCGGCATCGGGCGCGAGAGGTGGGCGCCGAGCCACGGAGAGCACGGTGACATGGTGAGACCATGAGACCGACAGGTGAGAAGACTGGCCGAGACCGGCACGTGGCGTATGTTAGCAACACCGGTGAGGTGACCTGAAGAAGGACCCTAGGGGGGTAGCTATGGGATAGTCTATAGGCTTTTTCCATCTCATGCCACCCCATCCCCATGTCCTTCGCGTCTGCGTAGCTCAGCAGCCATGTACCTACCGGCTGAGTCGACCCGAATCCATGGCGGTGGAAGCCGGACAGCGATGGTGGCAGTGACCCAAACACATCCAACAACCAGCAGTGACAAATGCGCTTTGAAGCCAGTGCCCTGAGTGAAGCCGGATGGGTCGCGAACGCTGCCGTGCGCCTGGGAGCCGGGCCTAGCCGTGTGGAGGTCCACGCCACGTCCACGGCGTCCCCACTGTGACCATGCCGCGTCCACGCCATGTCCACGGTGCTTTCGAATGCCTTTGCCCGCACTGGCCTGGCCGATGTTTTTCTGAAGGGTGTTGCACTCCGACTGTGAGTGGCAAGCACCCTCAAGTGTCCCATCAGCCAGATCCAGACCTTTGCACTTCCTTCAAGCTGTGAGTGCTGTGACTTGCGAAACGACCACCAGGTCGTCACAGCATCATCCACCAGGCCTTTGGGGGATCCATACAGCTTTGTGTGCAAGGATCTCCTAAGGCTGAGACTGGGACGGGCGGGACCGGCTGGGCGAGTTGGTTCTCTGCCGACTTGTGACATCCGGCCATTCTGTGGTGGTGTTTGCTTCCAAATGTTTCACTTCTGGAAGTCATGCAATTCATCAACGGTTGTGGACAAGGTGGATGCACGTTCCCTGTTCCAAAAGCAAATCGATCAGTGGAACATCAATATGTTTGAAAGGGGCCTGGCAGATGTCTGCTGCAAGGATAACTAGAAATGGTTCACTGGGACATGCTTCTAAACTTCAGGACAACAGACTAGCAAGGGGCTTAGGATTGCTTGTTTGCACGACTGGTTGCACATGTTGGACTAGCAACTATAATGTGCCCGCATGGCGTTCTTTGCTGCGCTCAAGTCAGGCTTCACCCCGAGGCTCTGGGAGAGATGATATCTCATTAACATTGCGATGCAACATGAAAGGCTCATTCTTCGTGGCTCTGGCTCACGCCAATCGCCCAATCGCTCTCCGGCTGTGTCGCTGAGCCTTGAAGCTGTACGTCTCTTCGTTCCGCCTCTCTGAAGAGGCATGACATGGTCAAGTCCTTGACAGGATGGTGTTCCACAGTTAAATTTCTCAAACAAACAAAGGTCTTGTTGTTACAAAACATCCGTGCAACAAATCGGCCAGAAGGGATCAAAGACTAATGGCTTCGTCTTTTGCTCGACCTACAGCACTACCAGAAAAGGTGGCGGCAAACTGCTAAACAAACACGTACTTCCAGCGTTTGCGTAAGTCTGCTGTTTCGCTGGTCTTGAGGTTGCAAGGCCCCCATTGGAGGCCATGCGCCAATGAGGGGAAATTGAAGCGAAATTTAAAGGACGACAAAAGCACCGTCTCAAGGATGGCACTGCTTTCATTGGCCAGGAAGTTCAACTGCGCACACAGGAAGAATTGAGAAATTTTGAGGTGAGCCTCCACACTACGACATCACTGGATCAAATTAACCATTCTTGAAGGGTCGTGCTGGTTTTGTCACAAAATTCAGCATATGCACCGTGTGGTGCTTCCCTGCTGCATCTTGTGCCTTAAAAGCATTGTCGGCTAAACAGAAGCGATGTGATCAAAAAAGCTTGAAACACACCAAGTTGGACGTCAACATGGGGTTTGCAAAGACTTGATTGGGGAATGCTAAGTCTGACCAGGCCATGCTGTAGACTCTTCGATGACAAGCGCAGCAAAAGCAAAAACAGCAAGTTGAAGTTGAAGCATCAAAAGTGTAACTCTTGTGATGAATTGTCCAAAAAGACTTGGCGTATGACCACAGCTCGCGCCACTCGCGCAACGCCGCGGGGCAGTGAGCTCTGTGAGCTCTAGGGGGTTCATCCTGACCAGTCCAAAGCTGCCAAACCATGTTTCTTTCTGCGATCTCGCTCAAGGGCTATCCAAAAACCAGCAGTGACAAATGCGCTTTGAAGCCAGTGCCCTGAGTGAAGCCGGATGGGTCGCGAACGCTGCCGTGCGCCTGGGAGCCGGGCCTAGCCGTGTTGATGTCCACCCCACATCCAGGCGGTCCCCGCTGTGACCATGCCGCGTCCACGCCGTGTGACGGTGCTTTCAAATGCCTTTGCCTGCACTGGCCTGGCCGATGTTTTTCTGAAGGGTGTTGCACTCCGACTGCGAGTGGCAAGCACCCTTAAGTGTTCCATCAGCCAAATCCAGACCTTTGCACTTCCTTCAAGCTGTGAGTGCTGTCACTTGCACGGCACCATCCATCAGGTCTTTTGGGGGATCCATACAGCTTTGTGTGCAAGGATCTCCTAAGGCTGAGACTGGGACGGGCGGGACCGGCTGGGCGAGTTGGTTCTCTGCCGACTTGTGACATCCGGCCATTCTGTGGTGGTGTTTGCTTCCAAATGTTTCACTTCTGGAAGTCATGCAATTCATCAACGGTTGTGGACAAGGTGGATGCACGTTCCCTGTTCCAATAGCAAATCGGTCAGTGGAACATCAATATGTTTGAAAGGGGCCTGGCAAATGTCTGCTACAAGGATAACTAGAAATGGTTCACTGGGACATGCTTCTAAACTTCTGGACAGACAGACTAGCAAGGGGCTTAGGATGGCTTGTTTGCTCGACTGGTTGCACATGTTGGACTAGCAACTATAATGTGCTCGCATGGCGTTCTTTGCTGCGCTCAAGTCAGGCTTCACCCCGAGGCTCTGGGAGAGATGATATCTCATTAACATTGCGATGCAACATGAAAGGCTCATTCTCCGTGGCTCTGGCTCACGCCAATCGCCAAATCACTCTCCGGCCAATGTGCTGCTGAGCCTGGAAGCAGTACTGAATCGGCGTTCTGCCTCTCTGAAGAGGCATGACATGTTCAAGTCCTTGACAGGATGGTGTTCCACAGTTAAATTTCTCAAACAAAGGCCTTGTTGTTACAAAACATCCGTGCAACAAATCGGCCAGAAGGGATCAAAGACTAATGGCTTCGTCTTTTGCTCGACCTACAGCACTACCAGAAAAGGTGGCGGCAAACTGCTAAACAAACACGTACTTCCAGCGTTTGCGTAAGTCTGCTGTTTCGCTGGTCTTGAGGTTGCAAGGCCCCCATTAGAGGCCATGCGCCAATGAGAGGAAATTGAAGCGAAGTTTAAATCCGGAACGCTTCTGGATTCTGCGACCACATCGGCCAGCTTGACAAAAGCACTGCCTAAAGGACGGCACTGCTTTGATTTGGCCAGGAAGTTCAACTGTGCACACAGGTAGAATCGTGAGAAATTGGTGAGGTGAGCCTCCACACTACGACATCACTGGATCAAATTAACCATTCTTGAAGGGTCGTGCTGGTTTTGTCACAAAATTTAGCATATGCACCGTGTGGTGCTTCCCTGCTGCATCTTGTGACTTAAAAAGCATTGTCGGCTAAACAGAAGCGATGTGATCAAAAAAGCTTGAAACACACCGAGTTGGACGTCAACATGGGGTTTGCAAAGACTTGAGTGGGGAATGCTAAGTCTGACCAGGCAATGTTGTAGACTCTTCTATGACAAGCACAGCAAAAGCAATAAGAACAGCAAGTTGAAGCATCAAAAGTGTAACTCTTGTGATGAATGGTCCAAAAAGACTTGGCGTATGACCACAGCTCGCGCCACTCGCGCAACGCCGCGGGGCAGTGAGCTCTGTGAGCTCTAGGGGGTTCATCCTGACCAGTCCAAATCTGCAAAACCATGTTTCCTTCTGCGATCTCGCTCAAGGGTTGTTGCACTACCAGGCATCACACAGGTCTGAACTACTTAATCTAGATCCCTGAAAAGCGGACACCCAAATCCCCTGCAACTATCCCAAATGAATGACTTGAAAAGGTGTGCAATATGCCTTTGGCTCAAGGCTTCAGAAATTATCCGAAAGGTTCATCTGTGCTGCTCCATTCAATTTTCTTGTGCAATACTTCATGTATACGGATGCGAACACTGACCTGTTTGGTGATGCCCTATGAAGCCCCAGCGCATCCCAGTGCCCAAATCTCTGCAGCTGGAGAGGCAAAATGAGGCCTCAACATTCATAAGTTGTTATTGTCTCATCTCCCGTTCGGAAACCAAACATATCCGGACATGGTATCAACCGTGGCCAAGCAACAGCCTTCCAACATAAGGCCATCGGTGGATCAACCGTTCTTAAAAGGTTATGCTGCCACTTGTTTCGTCACAAAGATCTGACTGGATCTATCTGAATCCAGTGTCCAGGCCTTGACCATGAGTGCGACGGCCAAGAAGGGGTGTGGCTTCCCTGATAGATGCCTTGTGACTTAAAATCTTAAAAGCATTGTCGGCTAAACAGAAGCGATGTGATCAAAAAAGCTTGAAACACACCGAGTTGGACGTCAACATGGGGTTTGCAAAGACTTGAGTGGGGAATGCTAAGTCTGACCAGGCAATGTTGTAGACTCTTCTATGACAAGCACAGCAAAAGCAATAAGAACAGCAAGTTGAAGCATCAAAAGTGTAACTCTTGTGATGAATGGTCCAAAAAGACTTGGCGTATGACCACAGCTCGCGCCACTCGCGCAACGCCGCGGGGCAGTGAGCTCTGTGAGCTCTAGGGGGTTCATCCTGACCAGTCCAAAGCTGCAAAACCATGTTTCCTTCTGCGATCTCGCTCAAGGGTTGTTGCACTACCAGGCATCACACAGGTCTGAACTACTTAATCTAGATCCCTGAAAAGCGGACACCCAAATCCCCTGCAACTATCCCAAAGGTGTGCAATATGCCTTCGGCTCAAGGCTTCAGAAATTATCCGAAAGGTTCATCTGTGCCGCTCCATTCAATTTTCTTGTGCAATACTTCATGTATACGGATGCGAAAACTGACCTGTTTGGTGATGCCCTATGAAGCCCCAGCGCATCCCAGTGCCCAAATCTCTGCAGCTGGAGAGGCAAAATGAGGCCTGAACATTCATAGCGCGACGCGGCCGTGTCCGCCAGGTTTGTCGAGGGTGGGACACTACCTAGTGCGGCCAGGTCCAGGCCACCTCAGGGATCCAGCAACGAATCATCAAACTCAGGGCAAAACGCGAAATTCACAACCTTATCGGAGCCCTGAATCTCTCCCTCAACACCAACCTTCTACCCTTTGGCTGACTCTCGGCCATCCAAGAACCAGTCCACGCGCCGGCTTGTAAACAAAACAATGCCTCAAATCAACAGAAACCGAACCAACAGCCTGAACATTCATCTCCCGTTCTGAAACCAAACATATCCGGACATGATATCAACCGTGAAGGCCAAGCAACAGCCTTCCAACATAAGGCCATCGATGGATCAACCGTTCTTAAAGGGTCATGCTGTTGGTTGCCCTGAATGATCATGCAAATGGATCATTGTCTCATCTGCCATTCTCAAACCCAACATGTCCACAGTGGACATAGCACCACCAGTCAAGACAAACAAGCTGTAGGCTTCTTTTGCAGGGACAAATTTGGGTTCCACTGCGAGACGCTGAACAACGGGAGAAAAAGCGTCCATTCCACATCCAGGAATAGCCGGCATGTATTTGCTGGACTTGCCACGCATGGGGCCCATGACAAACACGGAACAAACAGAAAAAGCACTAAGGTGCAGCGATCGCCTTTCAGTGCATCAAACTTGAAGTGGAAGACACCGCAGCGATCGACCACAAATTCACCGCAGCGGTCTGACAGCTGAAGCTTGAAGGAGGCCTGTTTCACTTCCTGTCAACCCAAAGTCATAGACTGGACATCGCCTTGCCACACCGGTGGTATCGGCGAAACACGATGAAACGACCGTTTTGAAACCGTCGCGGTATTCAGCGAAACTGGTGCAAAGCTGGTTGCGAAAGAACTCTGGGCATACTCTTGCAAGGTTTACACATCCTTTGGATGGGTGTTGGCCAAATTCGGCACCGCAAATCTGGAGAGGGGTGAACACATCATAGCACACCAATCTTCCGCAACGTCTTCTGCACCCTGGCTGACGTCCAAGTTCTTGCCTAGCTTTGCACTCAGCAACTGCGGCACGAGTGGCCAGCAAACCATCGGAACAAATGGACGAACATAGGCCATGGCACTTGGTCAGAACATGGAGCTCGAATGACTCACTGTTGTAAGTGGTGCATAAGTGAATGGGTCAAGCTGCAATGCATGAATGAACCAACTGACTAAGGTGAATCCGTGCCTTCAATCACTCTCGTAACTCCGAGCCGCCGTGGCAACCCTCTGCGAGGATATCGGAAGTCTTCGGCACCAACCAGGCACATGGTTGGTGGTTTCAACTCACAAAAACAGATGGGTCAGTGGGTTCAGTCATCTCAAGTACAAAAATGGTTGAAAATACATACATATCAACCACCTAGATTCTGTTACTACTCATGGTTTGCAAGAAGTATATATCTGAACCCACCACCCACACGGGCAAAAACTGATACAAGTATATAGGGGCGCCCAATTGAGCCCCACCGCAAAACATTGCCAAAACCGAACTGGCCCAACATCAATGGAGCCTTCGACCGTGCCCTGCCGTGGCTGAATTCGTTTCTTCGACCGGTCTTCCAGGTTTTCCCGGTCTTCCGCCTCTGGCCTCAGCGGAAGTTCCAACCTGGCACGCAAGGAGCCGAAAAACGGACGTCATGTGGCGTGGTCCGACCTGGCACAGCTGGGTTTCTAGCCAATCATTTGGGTCAAAAATTGTATGAATCGATTCAAGTGTTGGGAACATTCCGAATCAGTGAAGGTGGGTGGTGGGTACTAGAAGTGGGCAGGTGGAATCTGCACATCGAAGTCCACCAAGTGCGGTGCCTACCACCAAACACTTAGACCTCATCATCAGAGTGCTGCGACTGCCATGAAACCTGCACTTCAAAGTAAGGCACGTTCAACCTCTTGTCCCTGCCACGGGTGAACATAGGACCCCGCCACGGGGCAAAGTTGTGGTGTGAGGCTGAAAAACTGTTTGTGGTTTCAATTCACATATCGGGATCAAAAAATATATATATATATATCGATCACGAAAAAAACTTGAACACAAAACATCTGAAAACTACTACCACTCAGTGGTTCAACACAATTTTGGGGAAATTGTGGTAACGCAACTGCATGTTCTTAAGTTCCATCCAACAAAAAATAATGTCAAATTACCTGGGCCATCGCCATCACCAAATTAGGACCCTTTGTGGCCTGAGAAGTAGCACAGTTCGGCTTGACACCTCAGCATAGCATGTCCCTTTTCTCCACGCGCTTGAAAACTGAGCATCCTTCGTGGTGCTTATGTCAGCGGCAGTCGTCCCAACTATCTTCACGGAGAAGCGAGCAGCAGGACGGACGGCCGTCAAAGAGGTTTCAAGATCGGTCGTGATGTTGCGTCGTGCGCGCGGATGCGCGCGATAAGGCCGCAAATGCATTCAGAATGCGTCTGGGAGCGGGTCCACCTGGCTGAAAAACACTGTAACTGTCCAACGAACACAATTGGCACCAATGCATTGACATGAAACTAGCGACAAATCTGGCATCTTCGGGGGAAATTAACGTTTCAAGAAATGTCTGGCGCGCGTGCGGGTGGGGGGGAGCTATGGACTCAGTCGGAAGGGAATGTGGACGCACATTCCTGTACTTGCAGTTTTGTCTTCTTACTCCCCACTTGGTCCCGATCATTGCTAGAACATCACCACTCCTTTGAGGGGGGGGCCTCCAAAAATGTAACTTACATTTTCCTATGGTTTGGACCTTTAAGATGTACAGTAATATTACATGTTTGAGGTAGAACGAGGGTGCACCTTAAAATTGTAATATTACATTTTTAAGGTCTGCATATGAACCAACATGGGAACCTCCCCTTTCTTCAGCTTACATTTTTTAAGAAAATGTAAGTTACATTTTTTGGGGCTGGGAGATGTGCACTGATTGCAATTCAGATAACAAAATGTAAGCTGATGATGTGAAGCAAATGAAAAAACGTGCCGCTTGTGAGAATCTGCTACTGCATTTTACTACGTGTGAGAATCTGCTACTGCATTTTACTACGTGTCCATGGATTCATTCTCCAGTAGAGTAGAAGAGAAACCAAAAAAATACTTTACTTCGAGTGATCCCCACCATGACATTTCAATCAATTGTCTTGATGCCATAGTGAGGAGCATGTTGCCATAGTCGTTAGTATTGTAGTTCTCGATGTTGCTTGTGGGTCCTCGGGTTGTGTGCTGTGGTTGTGTGCTGTGTTATGGTTGTGGTTGTGTTTGTGGTTGTGTGTTTGTGGTTGTGGCAGTGGTTGTGATTGTGTTTGTAGTTGTGGTTGTGGTTGCGGTTGTGTCTTTGTGATTGTGTGTTTGTAGTTGTGGTTGTGGTTGTGTCTTTGTGATTGTGTGTTTGTAGTTGTGTTTGTGGTTGTGTGTTTGTGGATGTGTTTGTGGTTGTGTTTGTGGTAGTGGTTGTGATTATGTGTTTGTAGTTGTGGTTGTGGTTGTGTCTTTGTGATTACGGGTTTGTAGTTGTGGTTGTGGTTGTGTCTTTGTGATTGTGTGTTTGTACTTGTGGTTGTGTGTTTGTGGATGTGTTTGTGGTTGTGTTTGTGGTAGTGGTTGTGATTATGTGTTTGTAGTTGTGGTTGTGGTTGTGTCTTTGTGATTACGGCCTTGTAGTTGTGGTTGTGGTTGTGTCTTTGTGATTGTGTGTTTGTACTTGTGGTTGCGGTTGTGTGTTTGTGGTTGTGTTTGTGGATGTGTTTGTCGTTGTGGTTGTGGTTGTGTGTTTGTGGTTGTGTGTTTGTGTGTTTGTGTTTGTGTGTTTGTGGTTGTGTGTTTGTGGTTGTGTGTTTGTGTGTGTGTTTGTGGTTGTGTGTTGTGTGTATGTTTGTGGTTGCGTGTTTGTGATTGTGTCTTTGTAGTTGTGTTTGTAGTTGTGTGTTTGTGATTGTGTTTGTAGTTGCGTGTTGTGATTGCGTTTGCGATTGTGTGTTTGTGGTTGTGTGGTTGTGGTTGTGTGTTTGTGTTTTGTGTTTGTGGTTACGTGTTTGTGATTGTGTCTTTGTAGTTTGTTTGTGTTGTGTGTTTGTGATGTGGGTTGTGGTTTTGTGTTTGTGGTTATGTGTTTGCGATTGTGTCTTTGTAGTTGTGTTTGTAGCTGTGTGTTTGTGATTGTGTTTGTGATTGTGGGGTTGTGATTGTGTTTGTTCGTTGTGTGTTTGTGGTTGTGCGTTTGTGGTCGGTGTTTGTGATTGTGTGTTTGTGGGTTTTTATCTGGCAAACTATCTGGTTGAGGTCCAGCGGTGCAAACTGCGATCGGATCCTTGCGGGTGAGGTCCAGGGGTGCACACTGCGATCGGATCCTTGCGGTTGAGGTCCAGGGATGCACACTGCGATCGGACCCTTGCGATTGAGGTCCAGGTGTGCACACTGCGAGGGGATCCTTGCGGTTGAGGTCAGGGGTGCACACTGCGCGCGGATCCTTGCGGTTGAGGTCCAAGGGTGCACACTGCGATCGGATCCTTGCGGTTGAGGTCCAGGCGTGCACACTGCGATCGGATCCTTGCGGTTGAGGTCCAGGGGTGCACACTGCGAGGGGATCCTTGCGGTTGAGGTCCAGGGGTGCACACTGCGATCCGGAGCTGGCCAGACAAGATCGGCGAAGCAGATTGGCGATGAAGATTGGCGAGGAAGGAAGCAAGGAGGAAGGAGGAAGGAAGGAGGAGGAGGAGGGAGGAGGCGGAGAGCAACTGTGATAAAATCTAACAACCCTCACCTGGCAGGTGGGGAATAAAGGATGAGACGCACATGTACCCAAGCATAATTCGCGCTTAACGTGATTTATCGAATCTGTGCGACTCATGTCAAAGATGGTAACCTCCAAAAATGAAAGCTACATTTTTGGACGCCCCTAATCCGGTGGTATGCACCCAGAAATTGAAAGGCAACATATGGAATCTACAGAACTGGAGATGCATATGGGAAAAAACAGTCAATGAGTGTCCATGCAAGGCCCCTACGATCGAATGGTAACTGAGAAGGAAGGCGAATATAAAGAAAGAAGCCAGCAGTAAAACGCAGTAGCAGATTCTCACGAGCGGCTCTGTCAGCAAGCGGGTAATGGCCCTAGGGCCCATTGGTAACCAGGAAGAAAGACAGAAATTCAGAAAAAGAACAGGAAGAGAAGGAAGAAAGGTCTAGAGGCAAAAAGTGGAAAACACAGAAAGGCAGTAAGAAAATGGAAACTAAAAAATGTAAGCTACATTTTTGGACGCCCGTAAACCGGTGGTATGTACCTAGACATTGAAAGGCATCATATGAAAACTACAGAAGTAACGATGCATATGGGAAAGAAACAATCAATACAGTGTCAATGCAAGGCCCCTACGATCGAATGGTATCTGAGAAGGAAGGAAAATATAAAGAAAGAAGCCAGCAGTAAAATGCAGTAGCAGATTCTCACGAGCGGCTCTGTAAGGAAGCGGGTAATGGCCCTAGGGCCCATTGGTAACCAGGAAGAAGGAAAGAAATTCAGAAAAGAATGGGAAGATAAGGACGAAAGGTCTAAAGGAAAAACGCGAAAAACACAGAAAGGCAGTAAGAACATGGAACCTCAAAAATGTAAGCTACATTTTGGACGCCCCTAAACCGGTGGTACGCACTTAGAAATTGAAAGGCAACATATGGAATCTACAGAACTAGAGATGCATGCTGCATATGAAAAAACAATCAATAAAATAATAAAGTGTCCATGCCAAGCCCCTACGATCGAATGGTATCGGAGAAGAACAAAATATAAAGAAAGAAGCCAGCAGTAAAATGCAGTAGCAGATTCTCACGGGCGGCTCTGTCAGGAAGCGGGTAATGGCCCCAGGGCCCATTGGTAACCAGGAAGAAGGAAAGTAATTCAGAAAAGAACGGGAAGAGAAGGAAGAAAGGTCTAGAGGAAAAAAGTGGAAAACACAGAAAGGCGGTAAGAAAGTGGAACCTCAAAAATGTAAGCTACATTTTTGGACGCCCGTAAACCGGTGGTATGCACCTAGACACATTGAAAGGCATCATATGAAAACTACAGATGTAACGATGCATATGGGAAAAACGGTCAATAAGTGTCCATGCAAGGCCCCTACGATCGAATGGTAACTGAGAAGGAAGGAGAATATAAAGAAAGAAGCCGGCAGTAAAATGCAGTAGCAGATTCTCACGAGCGGCTCTGTCAGGAAGCGGGTAATGGCTCTAGGGCCCATTGGTAACCAGGAAGAAGGAAAGAAATTCAGAAAAGAACGGGAAGAGAAGGAAGAAAGGTCTAGAGGAAAAAAGTTGAAAACACAGAAAGGCGGTAAGAAAATGGAACCTCCAATGAAAGCTACATTTTTGGACGCCCCTGAAACGGTGGTATGCACCTAGAAATTGAACAGCAACATATGGAATCTACAGAACTAGAGATGCATGCTGCATATGGGAAAAACAGTCAATAAGTGTCCATGCAAGGCCCTACGATCGAATGGTAACTGAGAAGGAAGGAGAATATAAAGAAAGAAGCCAGCAGTAAAATGCAGTAGGAGATTCTCACGAGCGGCTCTGTAAGGAAGCGGGTAATGGCCCTAGGTCCCATTGGTAACCAGGAAGAAGGACAGAAATTCAGAAAAGAACAGGAGGAGAAGGAAGAAAGGTCTAGAGGCAAAAAGTGGAAACACAGAAAGGCAGTAAGAAAATGGAAACTAAAAATGTAAGCTACATTTTTGGACGCCCGTAAACCGGTGGTATGTACCTAGACATTGAAAGGCATCATATGAAAACTACAGAAGTAACGATGCATATGGAAAAAAACAGTCAATACAGTGTCCATGCAAGGCCCTACGATCGAATGGTATCTGAGAAGGAAGGAAAATATAAAGAAAGAAGCCAGCAGTAAAATGCAGTAGCAGATTCTCACGGGCGGCTCTGTAAGGAAGCGGGTAATGGCCCTAGGGCCCATTGGTAACCAGGAAGAAGGAAAGTCATTCAGAAAAGAACGGGCAGAGAAGGAAGAAAGGTCTAGAGGAAAAAGTTGAAAACACTGAAAATGGAACCTCAAAAAGTGTAAACTACATTTTTGGACGCCCCGTAAACCGGGGGTATGTACCTAGACATTGAAAGGCCACTCTACAGAAGTAACGACGCATATGGGAAAAACAGTCAATAAAGTGTCCATGCAAGGCCCCTACGATCGAATGGTAGCTGAGAAGGAGGGAGGATATAAAGAAAGAAGCCAGCAGTAAAATGCAGTAGCAGATCCTCACGAGCGGCTCCCTCAGGAATGGCATCCAGGAAGAAGGAAAGAAATTCAGAAAAGAACGGGAAGAAAAGGAAGAAAGGTCTAGAGGAAAAAGTTGAAAACACAGAAAGGCAGTAAGAACATGGAACCTCAAAAAATGTAAGCTACATTTTTGGATGCCCGTAAACCGGTGGTACGCACCCAGAAATTGAAAGGCAACACATGGAATCTACAGAACTAGAGATGCATGCTGCATATGAAAAAACCATCAATAAGTGTCCATGCAAGGCCCCTACGATCGAATGGTAGCTGAGAAGGAAGGAGAGCAGGTCCACCTGGCTGAAAAACACTGAAACTGTCCAACGAACACCATTGGCACCAATGCATTGACATGAAACTAGCGACAAATCCGGCATCTTCGGGGGAAAAAATTCAAGAAATGTCTGGCACGCATGCGGGTGAAAAAATGGGACTCAGTTGGATGGGAATGTGGACGCACATTCCTGTACCTGCAGTTTCACTTCTTACTTCCCACTTGGTCCCGGCCATTGCTAAAACAAGACTTTGGCCATTGCAGCGGTTCACCGTCGGCAGACTTGCAGTTGTCGCTGTCGTTGGGACTGTAGATGATGGAGTTGGAGGCCTTTGAGGTTTCGAAGATGGTCAGACCACCTTACTTACTCCTGTCCTGGTTTTTCCTAGGTTTTCACCTAGCCTGGCGTGTGGCATTTCAGCACGCAATATCTCGAGTGTGTCTGGCTTCGTGCCAGCTCGGGGTGAGCGTGAGGAGTGCCTCGTTGAACGGGAGTTTGTCCCATTCTCCCGGCCGGAGAACAGAGCAGCTCGCAGTGAGCGTAGGAGGCTTATGCCAAACGTCAGTTAAGACTGCTGATTTTGAGCAGGCAGCCTTCGGGCAAGCCAAAACGTGTCCGCAGCGGACTCCAGGAGCCCGCCATTTTGGCATGGCAACCTGCAGCAGCCACAGTTTACTAAAGCCCAGCGGGCTCTGTCGGAGCCCCATCTGCACACACAACACAGCATGCACCTAAAAAAGCCAGGCCAGGTGTTCCTAGAGGTCCTTTAATTGAGGTTCGGTGTCTTTTACTCCGCCCCTCCATTTGGTTTCCCCGTTTCATTTCTTTTCCCTGCGCGCACTTTCTTTCGATTCCTTTCTCTCTTTTGCGCCCACATTGGCTCAGGCCCTCAGCGTACACGTGCACTCATACACTAGACCCAGGTCTGAGGTCGCCCAGGTTGTTATAATGAGGTGTGGCTCATCTGGTTGTTCCTGTTCACTTGGGTCCTTTTCGTTGCAGCGACACGCACTGTCCTGTCCCGTCCTCATCTCACGTCTTCATCTTTTTGTCCTTTGTACGCGCGCACTTACACTTAGTCTGATCCCTGGCCCTAGTCCTAGCCTTTGCCCCCGTCTGCGGGGGGCGTGTGTGTGAAGCCCTTGGAGTCACAGGGAACCTTTAGGTTTTTCTTGCAGGGGGCATGGCAGCTGTTTCCCTGGCCATGCCAACGAGGCTATGGGACTCAGTCGGAAGGGAATGTGGACGCACATTCCTGTACCTGCAGTTTCACTTCTTACTGCCCACTTGGTCCCGATCATTGCTAGAACAAGACTTTGGCCATTGCAGCGGTTCACCGTCGGCAGACTTGCAGTTGTCGCTTCGTTGGGACTCGGAGGCCTTTGAGATCCTTTGAGGTTTTTGAAGATGGTCAGACCACCTTACTTACTCCTGTCCTGGTTTTTCCTATAGGTTTTCACTTAGGCTGGCGTGTGGCAAACCGCAAGTCATTTCAGTACGCAATATCTCGAGTGTGTGTGTGTGTGTGCGCGCGTTCAAACTATGTAACTGCAAAGCTTGTAATCATTGTAATCAGTGATATAGCACAGCGTCAACAAATAAAAGCAAAAAACAAGTGGCAAAATAGCTGAACTGAACAATTTACTAAACCATCTCTCGGAGCGTCGGCCATGGCTGCCTTTCTCAGGCCAATGTTTGCACGACCGGCATGTTACCGCATTGCAAAATGGTTTTTGATAGCCGCGCTCCCGCTGGCTACAGAAGCTGAGTCTCTGAGTTGTACGGAATCAGGATGTCAGCGCAACCAGTTGTGAAGAAGGCCCAATGGCGTTTGTGTCCAAAATGATTTGTCCAACAACCAGTAGTCCCAAAAGGCCCTAGTCTGTTCAATGTTGGGATGTGAGCCATATCCTGGAACTTGACCCAACCTTTGCTGCACCCACAACAGCACCCGGTAGCTTGCCGCCAATTAAACCTCACCAAAGCATGCCTTGATATGCCCGCCTGCAAGTTTAATGCTGATTGTCAGCCTCGCAGGTTCATTTCCAAACCAGTCAATGTGTGCGGTTTTGCACTCAATGAGACAAACGGAGTTGGATCAAGAACGCAAGTCACGCTGCCCACAGCGGATGCGGTTGTCTGCAACTCACAGGCTTGTGCCAACTGCATGTCGGTACTCAGATTGATCAACACTCTCACTGCCTCACCATCTGCACGGCAAATGGGCGGGGAACTAAGCCTCGACCTGGACCGAACGCATGGACCTGATTCCACGGCAGGTTTGCAAGTCAACTGGGCCCACGACTGTGAACCCCCCACGACCCACCATGCCTTCGGGGACCCAGATCTTGACCTTGTGAGCCTTCAAATCTCTCCAACTAGTGGGTCTACCACCCCAAGAAGGTCTTAGAGTGCAGACTCATCAGAACTTGGCAAAATCAAGGAACAAACGTCATCGCCACATTCTCGGATTCGCCCTTCACTCTCGGATACTTCGTCGGCCATTCGCCACCCGGTCTCGACTCAACAAAGCACCGGTGACTGCGACTGCGGCACCTGCCAAGACACGGGTCATCGCAGCTTCGGCCTTGCGCCTCTCGACTTCCGTCGGTGCCTGTTCCTCCGTCTGCTCACGAAGTGGAGAGCTCCATCCTCTCGTGATGGAACACCTCCCAAATCCGCAACGTATAGTATACCTGAAGGCTGCTATGTGACATGGACAACAAGGCTTCTCAACTTTGAAAATGACAATGCCACGAAAGCAGCCATCGATTAGCCACCGTTGCGCCGTGATATGATGCGCCAAGAGGGCCAAGCGTGTCTTTGGGCAAACAACTCTACATCCGATCACATCCGGACTGGCTGGTTCCTTCAAGAGATCAGCGACTTGGAAGCAATATCGAATCTGTAGCAGGGCTACCTACAGGGCCTGATCCACATATTGATCAGTCGAAGCGGTGTGATTGCAAATCAAACGTGATAGGAAACTTCTCTTGACACATTCATTCCAGATGCAAACCTTGAAGACTTTGAGTGCAGGAATGTGGACACTTCTGAACATGACTCCGTCGAGCCAACCTCAGTCGTGCCATGCTTATTGCATGGGACAAGCGGTTGAGAAGGACAAACTTCGATTGGGCAGGACACGTTTCACCCGTCAGCCATGCTGAAGCATGCTGAAGCAATCGAAAGCTTTTAAAATGATCCGGCATTGCCACTCAGGCTACCTAAAGTGCTTGCTCCACCAATCCATCATTCAGGACTTTGGCAAAATCAAGGACATTTGATAGATGTTCATATCAAGTGCCTTGAGAGGTGCTGACTTGAGCACGCTCCAAGTGGAAAAGGCCTCTCTCAACAGGACATAAACTCAACGGGCCACATGGCCCTCCCAAAAAGGCTGTACTCAAGCTACACCACCTTCATCTTGCCACTCCAAACTTGCCTTGAGTATGCAGAACAGGCTCACACTGAGCTAAAAGTTTTGGAGGCCAACGAATCCAAATGTCCTCAAGCAGTGCTACTTAGAGGGCTTGCTCCACATCTTGGTCCTTCAAGGCAGCAAAATGGTCTGCCACGTCACCCGACATGGGCGCACACCTGATGCAATCGGGAGCAAACGTCTCTTGGACAGGCTCATTCCGTC
This sequence comes from Porites rus, assembly GCA_964035705.1. Taxonomy (NCBI): domain Eukaryota; kingdom Metazoa; phylum Cnidaria; class Anthozoa; order Scleractinia; family Poritidae; genus Porites; species Porites rus. Next base: position 57 of record CAXIVM010002807.1, on the reverse strand, counting down.
AAGTTCCGTCAAATCAATTGCAGTTTTAAGAGAGAGTCAGCATTGGCTGCAAAAGCA
>CAXIVM010002806.1:0-12000 GCA_964035705.1 Porites rus | reverse complement strand
CTCAATCTCTTCGCAGTCGACGTGGGAACTTGCAAATCTCTCAGCAGCTTTTTGTGTGCCTGCTGCGCCTGTCTAGTTGGTTTGTCTTCACGTTTCGATATTGGTGAGACGAGGCAACAGATGGCTTTCAGGCGCAGTTTACGATCGTCAAAAACGATCACATCATTCGACTCATCCTTCGTTTGGATCTGTTTGTAAGTGCCAGTGAGTGGTGCAGATGTTGGAGCTGAGTAGTGGAACATTCGATTTAGCAGGACCCAGGTCACAATGATTGAGAAGGCAACAGCGGAGCGGATCCAGAAAAGTTACTTCAACTTGCTCGATGTGCTTGGCAACAATGTGGGCATCTCTACAATTTCTGCTGATCCTCAGGTTTAGACCAACTGCCTCTCACTTACCGTTAGCTGCCCTTACTGCAGCTTCTTTGAAGGGTCACGGCACACAGCGTGCCCTCGACGGCACACAGACTTTGATGCAGATGATCACCATGCAGAATTCGGAGCTTTTAAAAGGCACCTTTGGATACCTTTGGTGTGCCTTTGTCATTTTCTCTCTGTCCGAAGACGGTATTTTCGCCGTCGGGTCGTTTGCACAGCCCGCCGTGCGGGCAGGAGACGAAAGCAAGCTTTGGCAGTGCCTTATTTTGTCGTCCAAAAGGGTGTTCATTTTTTTGACCGTTGAGCAAGTAGGTTTCATTAATTGATTTGCCAGCTGCAAGAGCTCACCGCCAATTACTGCTATTTGGTTTGGCTTCTCATTTACATAAGTTTCAATCACCAGACTTCGAGCAAAAGCACGCAGCAAAAAAGGGGTCCCTTCAAAAAAGGCCCCGATTCCAAACCCACAGTCGACCAGTCCTTGGACCTGTCCTTAGACCTTCTTTCTTACCTTGTGTTTTACGACTTTTCTCTCTTTTTGCTGCTCTCCAATGGAGTCTCCAAAGTCTAAGGAAGATGAGCACAAGCAGGACATCATTTTTCAAAAGTCACTGATCCTTGGATTTCGACATGGACGGAAGTTGATGTGAGGACGTGCCATATACAGAAAGAGAATAGAATAAACAGATATGGAAGAGCGATGGCCTCCAACCTGTCTCAGAAGACTTGTTGTTCCAAGATCGACATGTTCCGTTTCTTAGGAAAAGAAAAACCAGGAGTCATTGCACAGTTTACTCCAGTTTCCCTTCGAACAGTGTCGTACTGTCAGCTTCCGACTATGAACCAAATTTTGGCTCAAGGAGAAAAGGCGCGTCTGTCCGTACCGACGCGCGAGGTTCGTTGAGTGATTTTCGGAAGCGTAGCGGAGGTTCCCAAAGGGAGATACACCGCTGCTTCTTCCTTTGGGTTATCAGCCGTAGGTCGGCTGTGCATGGACAAGCGGCCCCGAGGTGAGCGTGGCGGGAAATCAGCTCAGAGAAAGAAGCGCCGTGAATCGTTTTGGCACTTTTTCCAGAATTTTCTTGCCTACTTCGCTTACTATTCGAGGCCGCAGCACACGTGGTACACCTACCAGGTCAAGGTTGTTCCAAAGCCTCGGAGGCGTCCACCAGTCACACAGGAGCACATTGAATTGCCGGTGCGCAACACAGTGAGCTTTCGTGGACTGCCGGCGCCTGCAGAGGAGACAACTAGAGAGGTTGGATCACAGTATCCCGAACAAGAGGTTCAAGCTGAGCCTGTTGATCTTGAGGTCACCGCTTGGAAGAACATTTACGTTGAGGAAGAGCCGGCTGCTGCTTCGGAGTCGAGGCCATCCGGATACAACGTTTACGTTCACGGACCTGAGACTGCCAGGGAGACTAGGAGATCTGCATCTTCTTCAGAGCCTGTAGAGGTGGAAGCTGCCGAAGAGACCGGAGAAGAGCCTCTTTTGTCAGGCTATCGCGCTGGTGTAGGAGAGGAGGTTCTTTTGTTTACGCAGAACCCGGACGATTTGAGCGAGGGTATCCAGGAAGTTTCTTTGAAGCAGATTCCATTGTTTCGCGATATTCCAGGGGTCTTGTTGGTGAACACCCGGGCTGGTTTAAAGCTAGAGACAATTGAGAGTCAGCTGAAGAAGGCATTTATCCTCGACATTTGGCAGACGGTCGTAATTCCTGATTGGTGGGTGCGAGACGACGATCGCGTGAGCCGTTCGTATCTTCCCGGAGACGAATCGTGAAGCAAGCTTCATTCTTTTGCAGACACTGCGAGTGATTTGGACGGCTGCACAGAAAGGGTTTCCGGTTTGCTTTTGTTCTTTCATTGGACGGAACAATTTGGCAAAGTACGTTAAGGATTTGGTACAGTCCGCGGTTCCTCATTTGTCGTTGTGCACTTTCGTTGTGACTGACAAGGAAGACAAGGCACGCATTGCAGAGCGTCTTGCGTGTACAGTGTTTGTGGACGACAACAAGCAAGTCTGCAAGCATCTTCGTCGGCACAACATCCCATACATTCAGGTGCACCGTGGGAAACGAGTAGGCGATCCCGAGTTCGTCTTCGAGGTTCCCACCCAAATCCGATATTTGCGTAACTAGGGTGCAAAAGAGGCCTTGGGCGGGCGCTGCATTTGCGGGTTCCCCCCACACGGCCAGATTCGTTAGGAATCACAGAGTGAGTTGTCCACAATGGCAGATATACCAATCACGACTAGTAGTGAAAGCCTTCCGAGCTCATCCCCTGATGTTCGCATGGCAGCCACTAGGGTTGAAACACCTAGCACTGATGGCATGGCAGTGGCAATCCCGCCCGGCCGTGTGAGGGATCGGAACCAAGGGTCACAACCATCAGGTTCAGGTCTCCAGCCGGCGCCATCGGGTACTAGTTTGCGACCGTTCGCAAACCAAGGTGTTCAGTTCTCACCGACTGCCTTAGAAAGGGGAGATTATGCTAATTCACCACAAGTCCAAGCTAGTTGGAATGCTCAAACTGATTCAGCAACGATCCATGAAGAAACCTTCAATGCACTCACTGTTGATGCTAGGCAGATTCACTTGCAAATGGGTGTTCCCCCTGAGGTACACCACCAAGTTGTTTCAGCGACCATGCAACAGGCCGAAGCCCAGCACGCTAGCATAGTGCAGGATCTCATGAATCAGGCTTCCGTAAGCCATGAGCAATTCATCCAGAACCAAGAGGTTCGAAGCCAAGCCCGATTAGCCGAATTGACCAGGTCTGCAGAGTCACTCCACAACCAAGTTGTTGGGGGCATGGAGCAGAGGCACCAAGAATCCATGGGCAATGCGCAAGCCTTTCATAACCAAGTTGTGAAGAATATGGAGGATAGGTTGCTTCAAATCCAGGCCCAGCAGGCCCAGCAGTTCGAAGCGAAAAGCAATCCATGTTGACACAGTTCAAGGGTCAGTTAGGAAACCTAGAGATCCAAATGACCCAGGTGGTGCAAGAACGGGACTTGTTGAGAGAACAGCTTCGCATGATGAGTTCGAGCCAAGCTCCGACCTCAGGACGCCGGAGCGCTGCGCATTGCGCGCCTCCAGCACCAGCCGAAGGTTCGTATCAGCCTCAGTTCCTAGTACCGCCGATTCCGTCGTCTTTTCAGGATCATTCAGTTTTGGAGTCATTGCAAAATAGTCTTAATGCCTTGAATGCAAAGGTTTTAGACTTTAGAAGCCCAGTCACCATTGCAAAAGAGCTCTAAAACTCATAAGAGAAAGAAATCCGGTTCTGACAATTCTGCATCAGGTAGCTCTTCTAGTAGTTCAGAAGAAGACGAAGAGTATTTGTTGGAGAAACGTAGGATGCGATTGAAGTCATACGAAAAGCTCAAAGTGTCTTCATTGCCAAAGTCAGCAAGCGATTTCAGACCCTGGAGGAACGGCCTCACAGCTTCGATTGCACAATGCAGCAGAACAAGTGAGACTTTTGTTTACTCATGGTTGCGTTTGGGTTTTGAAGGAACCATTGAAGAGGTTGAACCAAACGAGGAGTTTCCCATTTTGTCCAGAGTTCTTGGGACCAAGTTGCTTGAACTTTCAAAGGGCTCCAAGTTTCAACTTGAATTCCAAAGTTTGCAAGAGAAAGCACGCATCAAGGGGAAGCATCCGTCAGGTTTGCTTTTGTTGCATCGCATCGCACGTCGGTTCCACTTGGAAAAGGAAAGGGGCATGACCTTGAATTCTCAACATCTGTTAGCATTGAAACCTTCGGGTAACGAAATCAAAGATCTTGAGCAATTTCGGGATAAAGTCATGTATGTCCTTTCCGGCTTGACGAAGGTGACCAATTGAATGAGGGTATGATGCGTTCATGGCTCTATGAGGCGTTGAAGAAAGTGCCTTGTATGCAGCTTAAGATCGAGCGTTTCAGAGACGCTTCAGCTGGAGATCCGATTCGAAGCTTCGAGTGGCTTTGGGTAAACTTGAAGAGACACTTGATGAAGCCCAGCATGACATCAACTCCTCGTCCATCATGGCATCCCTGATAGGTAAGACAGCGAATCTTGCAACCCTCACGAAAGAGGACAAGGGACAAGGAAAGAACAAAGAAAAGAAAGACAAAGACAAAGAAAAGAAAGAAAAGCAGAAGGAAAAGAAAGAAAAGGAAAAGAGTGCTAAAGCAGAGCAAGAAGCAACATTGGCAGCCGCCAAGGCCAAGCCTAACCGAAGCCAAAGGCCAAAGAAAATCCAAAGGTGATAGTTCCAGGCGAAGCTGGTCAACCCTGTTTGTTTTTCCCGAGTGGTACTTGCAGGAGAGATCCATGCCCGTTCATTCACGACGCAGGAGGAGCATCGTCCTCGGCTGACCCAAAGGCCAAGCCTAAGCCGAAGGCGAAGGCAAAGTCAGTTCCTCATGCGACAGCTGCAGTCGCAGCTTTAGGATCACTGCCAGGCGTAGGTGCTTTGAAGACAATCTTCAAGGGTGCAGTTTCCATGTTGCCATTGCTAGGCCAAGACACTGTTTTTCCCGCAGTTGAATGCTATCACGATCACCAGGTGCCCCTCACATCGTTTGATGCAAATAGCTCTACAGTAGAATGGATTTTAGACTCAGGTGCTGGCAGAACGGTTGGCACGCTCGACCAAATTCCAGATGAATACCATGGAGTATCCCAGAACCCAGTCAGCTTCGCCACAGGTGGTGGCAAGAAGCAGGGGGGAACATCATGCCGAGTTCATGGAGATATTAGTGGTGACAGCGAATGCTACCTTCTAGAGTCGTCGCCCTGGGCCTTGTCACTGGGAGAGCAAGCTAGGAAAGGAAAGGCCTTCATCTGGTTACCTGCCCAAAGTCCAGATGACCCGTTGCCATTACCATTCTTGGTTGACAAGCAGAATGTGAGCACTTGAAGGTGTCGTGCCCAGAAGAGTACCGCATCTACGCGGACAAGGTCAAGGAGAATGTCCCAATCTTCAAAGAGCATGTCGAGGTGAGTCACATGCCTGCTGCAGAAGAGGCAGAAAATGGGGGAGATTCGGACTATACACCTTCACTTCCGCCAGAAGATTCGGGTGCCGGGAGAGGGATGGTGGGAGAAGAAGAGAGAAAAGAGCCTGAAGACGAGGATGTATTTCCAGTCTTGGAACATAGTCTCCTTCACTTACCTAAAGACCCCTATTGCATCGTTTGCCAACAAGCAAAGCAAGACTCAGCACCAGCAAGGAAGTTTGGAGCCCCTCATCCATTGACAGACGGAGAAATCGCAACAGCTTTTGGGGATCGTATCCATGCAGATCATGTGATAGTTGCCAAGAGCAAAGCAGAGCGTAGTAAATTCGGAGTCAAGGGAGAGAGAGTAGCCTTGATCCTGTGGGACGACTACACCAAACTCATAGCTGCTTACCCAGCACAGAGTAAGAGCACTGAAGAGACAACGAAGGCATTACGCCATTTCCTAGGCAAGAGAATTGCGGTTGAATTGCACTGCGACAATGCACCAGAGTTGGAAAATGCTGCGAACCAACTTGGACTTGTTCACACACCAACGGTGCCCTACCGCAAAACGGCTGTAATAAACCGGAAGATTCGAACCTTGGAGGACTCTTGCAGGTGTTCTATTGTCCAGGCAGGCAGGATGCAACAGTTGTGGCCTCTTGCCATTCAGTACGTGAGCAATGCTATGTGTTTTCAGCAATGGAAAAGTCTTCATGATGAAGAGTGGTTTGGGGAAAAGATTCCATTCGCATGTCTCGTGCACTTTAGACCAAACGAAAGGGAATCCAAACTAGGCCCAAAGACATCGCCAGGATTGTTCATGGGTTGGAGGTTTGAACCCGGTTTTGGTTTCAAAGGGGTGTACAGAGTTGCCCCGCTAGAGAATCTCAACGCTTTCATTGGAGGCAAGACCCCTTTTAAGGTTACTACTACAACAAAGGTTGTACCAGTGAAGCCGTGGGTCTTTCCGTTGAAAGAAGCTAGAGAAAAGGCTTGGGAGTCGATAGCAGACGAAGTGCAGTTAGAAGACGTAGGTCCGCTAGAGGAACTGCCAGACATCGAAGGCCCTGTAATGAAAATAGACCTTCCTTCAATTCCGAAAGATGAAAAGAAGAGAAGCATCACTCTCGAGAGGTTCATGAAGGCTGCAAGGCCTGTGAAGAAGGGGGTGACCGTCACAACAGTTCTTGCAGGGAAAGGTTTGATACCTTGATTAAGGAGTCCATGCATTCATTCCCTAGCGATATGCCGAAGGGCTTTGACCAATGGAGGCTTGAAGAAGATGGCACACTTGTCAGGTACCACTTCGTGAGAAGGAAAAAGCTGTTCAATCCACTAAAATGCGACAAAGATCCTCCAGCCAAGCTTAGCAGTTTTGCAAAAAGGATCACTTTCGCAACAAAGGAGGATGGAACAAAGCTTGATCCAGTTGAGCACGATGACTGGACTGACACAGGTGAGTGGAAAGATTTTTGGACCGGAAAGACCGTTTTCTTTCCTAAAGAGGTGCCAGCGGCAACCGCAAAGGCCGAACCAAGTTCAGACTCTTGGGAAGTAGATTACAGAAAGGGAATTTTGGTAAGGCATCACTTTTCAAGTAGAAGTGATTTGTTCAATCCAACATCGATTCCAATTCCTGTAGAATGGTTGACCGGGTCAAGAATCACAATCGCCATCTCAGATTCCACCAACCGCGAAAAGACAGTAAAAGACAGTTTGTCTTCCCCAAACTCGAAACCATTTTCGGGAACTTGGACAGGCAAGACATATTTCATGTTCAAGGGGGCAGGTTCAGTGGTCCCCCATGCCAGGTATCGAGAGAAGCAGCAGAAGTCGTTGCCGGGGTATGGAACACTCATTGAATTTTGTTGCGAAGAAAACTCTACCATGGGAAAGATTTCGCAAGCCACAGGATTGAAACATATCAGACTAACCAAAAGGATAGGAAACATGCAAGACCCATGCCAAGTCTCGCAGTTGCTTGAAGGTTTGGAGTCAGGTTTCCTGGATGGTTGCGATTTGTGGGGTTCGTTACCCTGCACTGCGTGGAGTCGTTGGCAGACAGTAAATTTGAGCAGACTAGGCCCTCACTTCCGAGCCAAATTGCTTGCCAAAAGAGAAGAGTCCAAAGTTTTGCAAAGGACCTTCTTCCAAGCGGCAGAAATAGTGGTAAGGAGGGGTGGAAGGGTCCACTTTGAGTGGCCAGCATCGTGTTCAGGTTGGGAATTGCCAGAACTTCAGAAATTTCTTAGCCATCCACTGTTCACGCTTGTGAAATGTAATGCTTGTGCTTTTGGTTCTGAGCATTTCAAACCATGGCAGATCGCAACAATGTCGCCATCCTTAGCCGCAGCGTTGAAGAAAAGAAATGTCCGCATGGATCGAAGCATTCACATGTTCAAGTCGCCGGAAAGTATACCGAGCCTTCTGGTTTTTATCCGATGGCTTTTAGTGAATGCATTGTAGCTCAGCTATTCCCAGACAGAGTGTACAATAATGTGCCAGCAATGCCTTGCGAGCCAATTCAGGTCCAGCAACACCAACCGAACGATCAAACAAAAGAAAGCTTTCTTGAGAGCGAAGTTCCACACTTCATTCACGAAGCAATCGATAGGAAGCAATGGGCTTCCATCCCAAATGCACACGTTGAAATTCAAAAGGAAGCAAACGGTTTGATTGCTGCAGGAACTTGGAATTACGATGAAGTCATTCCAAGGAAGGAGCTGGAGAGAATGGCCTTGCAGAAAGGAGAGAAAATCCACATAGGGCATCTTATGACACTCTTGAGCTGGAAACATGCTGAAGATCCTAAGTTGAGAAAACTGAAAGCCAGAATAGTATTCCGCGGAGACGCCGTGAGAGACGAGTCAGGACAACACGCAATATTCCAAGACATCAAAGTCACTCCGACCGCGATCTCTGGAGTGAACTCCAACGTCCTCTACGGATGCCTCGAAGGAAATTCAACCACACAAAGTGACGTAGTGAAAGCTTACGTCCAATCGGACTTGGGTTCCCGGTTTCCCACCTACGTCCAATTGCCCGCTGAGCTTGTCCCAGACAAATTCAAACACCTGGCCGCACCATGCACAAGGCTTTACAAGAGCCTCTACGGCCATCCAGAATCAGGGGGGCATTGGCATAAGAAGTTTGCTGGGATAATCCAAGAGCTTGGAGGACGCGAGTCAGCATCCTTTCCCTCAAACTTTTGGATTGAAAGTAGCAAACTACTCGTCACTCTATACGTGGATGATATTCTGTTAAGTGGACCCACAAAGGAACACTCAGGATTCTGGAAAGTTTTGCAGTCAAAGCTAGACATCGAAGAGCCTTCTCCAATCGACAAAGTCTTAGGCAGGAAGCACATTGTCAAAAGGGAGGGAAACAAGACGATTGTTGAGTATGACATGAAAGAATTTGCCCAGTCTTGTGTAGCTTCGTATCTAGAGCTTTGTCCTTGCAAATTAAAATCAGTTGCAACACCATTTTTGGACGATTCAACTTTGCCAATGGACGGTTGGGATGTTAAGGGTTCAGTTCAACCCGTAGCTGCAAAAATTCTGATGAAATGCCTTTGGCTAGGTAGGCTTTGCAGAGCTGACCTAATTCACCCCATCACCGTGCTAGCTCGCAAAATCACAACCTGGTGTTCAAACGACGATCGAAGACTCCATCGTTTGCTTTGCTACATTGATTCAACAAAGCACTATAGAATGCGAAATCAAGTCACCGGAAAAGGTGATGATATCGAAATATTTTGCTTTACTGATAGTGATCATGGGGGCAAAGTAGAGCATGGGTATTCGACGTCAGGTGGTTTTGTCGCTGCAATGGGCAAAGGGACATTCGTCCCCATCACATGGTGTGCAAAGAAACAAGGAGCTGCAAGTCGGAGCACAACGGAGGCCGAGACTATAAGCCTCGCGTATTCACTGTTCACTGAGGCCCTACCGCTCCAAGAGCAAATAGAGAGAATTTTTGGAAGAGTGGTCACACTAAGGTGCCAGCAGGACAACACCGCGACCATTCAAGTGATCCGGAACGGGTATAGTTCCCGTTTGAGACACGTTTCCAAAACACACAAAATAGACCTGACTAGTCTCTTTGACGTGTTCAGATCGAAAGACGTGACTCTCGAATATTGCTCAACAGAACAACAGGCAGCAGACTTGTTTACCAAGTGTTTGGACGCAGTGAAGTTTCGCCGAGCTTTAGACATGGTAGGCATAGGAGAGCCTTTGCTTTAACTTGTTTCCAGCATGCAATAGCAATGCCGGAGTGCTGCGCTTGCGCGCCTCCAGTTCGTCGGTATGCTAAGCAGTTATATTTGTAGTGTTGGTAGTTGGCATTGCAGAACTTCAAGGCGGCCAATAAGTGAAATTGAAACCAACGTTTCCAAAGAATAACCTTCACAGTGAGCACGCAGTGATCAGTTCATTGTATGAAAAGCCATTTTGGCTGCTCCTGTTTGTAGGTCAGTTGCATGTTGAGTTCGTAATTGCTTAGAGGGCGTTCGCAACTCATCAGGAATAAAGTCCAACTTGGCTGTCCAAGACACCCATCTTGAAGAAATGCGGGATACACTTGAGTAGTGAGAAGCGGCCACGCACCCACTAGACACAGGGCCAAACTCATTCTCCTCTTGTGGCTGCATGGAATTTAAAGTAGCAGGAGGGCCATTCTCATCTTGTCGAAGCCTAAGCTTAAAAGTAAGTGCACAACTTTTTCGCTTGCGTACAGGACATTACTCCACTGAGGGGGGAAAAGAAAAACCAGGAGTCATTGCACAGTTTACTCCAGTTTCCCTTCGAACAGTGTCGTACTGTCAGCTTCCGACTATGAACCAAATTTTGGCTCAAGGAGAAAAGGCGCGTCTGTCCGTACCGACGCGCGAGGTTCGTTGAGTGATTTTCGGAAGCATAGCGGAGGTTCCCAAAGGGAGATACACCGCTGCTTCTTCCTTTGTTAGGATCAAGTTTAGGAATGTTCTCAAATCATGACCACAGAACCAGACTTCCAGTTGCCCTCAAAATCTCGGAACCAAATGAATAGAGCTGTCCTGCTAGTAGCAGTTACCTAGTAGTTTTGTTTGGCCCTTACTCGGTCAAGTAGGCACCTAGCGGGCAAAAAGATAGAAAACAAAAATAGAATCTTCGAGACGTCTTTCTCTTTTCGAGATCCGAGGATGGCTCAGACAAAAGGCCCACAGCTCGAGGTGCGAAGACGAGAAACGCTTGCTTTGCTTCACAAGAAGCGGTTACCGATCAGAGCAAGAAGCGAAATGGAAGAGAACACGTTCAGTGCAAATTTCGACCAGGACGGTGTTGATTGCAACAGACGTATAAAAGATGCATTTTCTGCCCTCGATTTTTTTTGGATGCTTTCGCTTAAAACTTGGCACGGCTAAGAATTCGACGAGTTGCTCTCAAGCCTTCGGGTTCATGAAATGCAGCCTAAAAATCCTGAGACACACCCCTAGCTCACAGGTTTCGCTAGTTGTTCCCAGTTTTTTCTTCATAACTGGACTCGGCCGGGCCACTTTTAACACCAGCAACAGGGGGCTTGTTCCCAAATGTTCTATCCTGAACCCACCGGAACGTTTGTTGGATTCCTAGCTAGTAGGTTGGAGGCCATTGCTGGGATCCATCGGATCCAGCTGCGGGAGGTCGAAGCTTCCACTTCTGACGATTTGGAGAGTTTCAGTGAGTGAGAAGTTTCCGGTGTCCATATGTGTCTCGCAACCATCCATGCATCTCCTGGTGGAATTGTTTGGCTGATGGCTGGAGAAGGACCAAAGGATGGCACTGACAAAACATGCCTGGGGCCTTAGGCTGGGCCTTTCTCTTCAGCGAAGGTGTGAGCTACAGCTCAGATCTGAAGCAACTCACCTCTCAAATTCTGGTTGGTGCATTCTATTGCCATGCGCACTTACAACTAGGCACTTACGGATAGAAACAATCAGAAAGAAGCCACCACATTTTCATACACCAAAATTTATGGTTTCTGGAATGCTCAGCTTGCCAAAATTGGGAGCCCATGTCTAGAATCGGAATTCTGCCTGAGCTTTGGCATCAGCTCACCACTTTACCATCTTCAGTATCAGAGAACTCAGTCAGGTTCCAAGAGAATGGAGCTACGAATAGCCTCCAACCTGATAGCAATGGCCTCCAACCTACTAATGATGGCCTCCCACCCAAGAGCGATGGCCTCCAACCTGCTAGCGATGGCCTCCAACGTAAGACCTTCAGGTTTATGTGTTCTGAGCCTGGGCCAAGCACCAGAGATGCGATGGAATCTGCCTGAGAGTCCATTTGCTCCCCTTGCTGCCGGATGTCGATGTCTCCCAATCAGGGTGAAATGGGTCTAGTATTTATGTAGGTGATGTAGGTGTTGGTGTGAAAAATTATTTTCACTTCGAAGTCAAGTGCTTCCTGCAACCCAAATGCCGGTAGAGAAATCACAAAGGCAAGGAGGATAAGAAGACTAAGATCGATTCTCGGGAAAGTTATTTCTCATTTACCACAAATAGCCGGCTTAGCCAAAGTTGCTCTGAGTGCCGGGGCGCGCATGGCTTGCAGAGGAGGATCCAACCTACAACTCATCTTGAGAAGATATTGCTTTATTGGTC
>CAXIVM010002805.1:0-34774 GCA_964035705.1 Porites rus | reverse complement strand
TTTTCCACCCACCTGTTCCTGTTTCTTATCCCTTTTCCATCTCCAATTCCTTTTCTTCCTCTTCCTGCTCCTTTTCCTCTTTCCATCCTCACCCTTTTCATACTCGTCTTCTGGTCTTTCTCTTCCTTATCTTCTCTCTTTTCATGTTTTTGTTTTTCTCTCTCTCTCTCTCTCTGTTATCAGGTCAATTGTTGTCTATCCCTGGGTCCTTTTTTTGGTGGCGTCAGTTTCCTGCTTTTGCATGGCACTAGCTGCATCTCTATTGTATGTTTGTTCCCCTTTCTTGCTTTATTTAGTTGTTTTCCTGTGTTATTAAATATTCTATCTATGTGTTTGTTCTTTGCATTTGTCGCCAACAATGACTTGCCTCATCTCCCTGTACTTGATAAATTGAGGCCATCTTTTAGATCAAAAAACAGCCGGCCACTTCCTCGTACAGTGAACAGGGAAAGGGAAACACGAGTGGAAAAGGGGGGTTGATTGAGGTCACATTTTTTGAACACATTTTTTGGGGTCAGATCCATATTCTATCTATGTTTCGGCCTTGACCTATTTTTTTTTAAAATTACATATTCTATCTACTCCAGGATGATTATATATATATATATATCTGTTTTCCTTACCATGAAACTATTAACGGACTTAACAGCCCCTTCCTACGCGCATGGGAAGGGAACACTCACAGTCACAGCATAAATTATGTTTTTAAAAAGCAGGCTTAAAGAGTTGTCACGCTTAGATCCTTATTTGTCATTTTGTGCAGTTTTTGACACATGGAATGATTGTAGCCGCTTGACTTGCTGACCTGGTAGGCAGCGGCAGAGCAATTCGAACAGCTGTCTGAGGCAAAGTACAAAGTGCTGTGAAGAGCCTTGATTATATATATATATATATAAACACAACTAGCTGCAGCTTGAGGATGACCTCAAGTCCCCAAGCATTCTTCCGGGGCTGCTTGAACTGGCGCCTGCCTCAATTATCCCACAAGCGACTTTAGCAACAATGCAAGCTGCATGGCAAGCTGCCAAGGCGGTGCAGCTGTGTCCGCATTTTGCGCAGCCGGACTCGACAATGCTGATTTTCCTACCCGGGTGCGCTCACTTTGAAACTATCTGGACTTTTGTGCTTCCACTTCATGAGATATCATGAGGCTCCTGGAGCTCAACAAACTCTCAGATTTGTTTTCAGAGGTGCCGCACAAAACACATTGACATAATTTGACACATTCAAACATAAACAAAAGCGTTTTGGGAACCCTTTGATTGAAACAACCGCTTCAAGAACCATTTGAACCGTTTGCAGAGTTTGCTGATTGCCATCGCCAGGTCTTGAATGCAATGCCAAGGAGAGCAAATAGTCTGGACGGATCATGAAAAACTTGCTCATGCAATTGTATGTGTGACACTTTTCGACCTCAAATGGTTGCGACTTGCACAGCTGTGCCATGCAACAGGTCGTTCTTAAAACCAAATCAACATTCATCCAGTTTATACACCAATACGGACAGCTTTGGCCAGTAAAGACATTGGACAGGCAAACTTTGCAAGGGCTGTCCAGCTTCAAGACTTTTGTGCTGCATTCAATGGTGGCCACCACAGAAGCCTTCTCGCTTTGCAATGTGCGTCAAGTTGATTGCTGGCAGATCGTTTCAGAGGTGTTCAAGCATTTTGTAGCAGGGTAGTGTTGGCTGTTTCCCTTCTCAGTTCCATTGAGGTCCCCAGAACCGAGCAGGAAGAGGTCTTCAAGCCGCCTACAGGTCAGAGGGCTACTTCCTTCTAGATAGATGCTCTTTGCAGTCCTACACTATCATCCTGATGATGATATATAATTTGTAAATACCATTATAACTTGATGATTCTGATCAAATCATCATGATATATCATGATGTTTATTCACAAATCGTGCAAAACTGTTGAGAGTCCGTGTGACGTGAGACAATTCTTGTTTCTCATAATATGCAGGTGCAATTAATAATGGTAAGGCTGTCAGTCATTGCTCTCCCGGGTAGTTGGTAACGGCTCATTTGTGCTGCATGATTTTTGCGAGCTATTCCCGCCATACCCCAGGTCAGAGTCAAAACAGCTTTTGCACTGTAGCAAGAAAAGCCCTGCTTTTCATGACACTTTTTGCGTTTGCAATGCTTGTGACACAGTGGATGGTCGAAGAGAGGGCAGGCGAAAGAGTGATACAGTCGGATTGAGTGTTGAACATTTACTAAGAAGCTACTCGCGGTTGAGCCAGTGATACGGATGTTTCACAACTCTTTTGTATGTCCATGTGTTTGCAAGGGTTGGTGTGTTTGCAGACCTGCTAGTTAGCTAGTTGGTTGTCTACTAACGATGATTTCCTTCCAAGCCAGTTTGACCATTCAACTTAGATGATTCTTTCACTTCATTCTAAAAGCCCTTTCCTTCCTTTTTGACTCCTTCCCAGACACTGTGATGCTGGACAGGGACCACGGTTTCAAAACCTCGGTCGCTTCCTGCTCACTCCTCGAGACTCCTCGCGACCCCAATGGAGACTTGCATATACTCCGCATGCTCCTCATTTGAAGCGAACTCACCCTAGTAGCGTCCTTGCTCCTAGTAGTGATGCCCTTTGCTCCTAGTAGCTTCTTGTTCCTAGTAGTAAGGCCAGGAGCCCCTAGTAGCGTCCTTGCTCCTAGTTTTGGTTTGGTCTATTTTCATTTCATCAAATGATAGCTTGTTCATTGAGTTGAACTTATTCACCGCTCGATGGACAGAGTGCCCTTGTTTGCTTGCATGGAGGCCCAGTGGATCTCCCAATGAAGATGTTACCCCTCCCTCACCGCCCGCCCTCGTTGTACCACCGCTACACCACACCTTCTACATCCTAGGAACCTTAAGTTTCCCTAAAAATCTAGGAACCAAATCCTGCGTCCTGTCGGTAGTAGCGTCCAGTAAGCTACTAGCGACTCCCTAGCGACCACTACCTCCTCGCGGCCTACCCCCGCCAACAAATGGACAGACTTTTCAGGTGGCCGCTGTCACGTTGTGCTTGCCTCCAACATAGCCGAGTCCTCGCTCACCTTGCCGGAGGCTAAATTCTGTTTGTTCTGTGATCTGCAGCACTTGACACTTGCAATCAAGTGTCACACAGCCTTTTGCATCAAAAAGTCAGACAAAAAGCATTCCGTTGCACACGTGCTGCACTTCTCACTCACGAGCTTCTCCTGGAGCCGTTGGCCCAAATTGAACCCAACTAGCACATGATGAGAACGACATCCCTTCTCAAACGCATGCTATTTCAGCACCACTACATCAGCTTGAAGTTCCATGAAAATTCAGGACATTCCAGCAGAGTTGCTCACATTATGTGAGACTGTATTTGGAACCAACTTGCAATGGAGCTCCGAAGGGTTCCGCGGTGTTGGAATTATACGTGAAAAAGTCTCGTGCTGCGGTGCAGCATGTGAGAAAAGTCTTATGCAATGCAGACTTTGGTGCCAGGGGCCTACAAAGATTGTACAAAAATCACAGATCAGAGAGAAAGTCCAGCAAGCGGGAGGATTGACACGGATGATGCCTCTGTGCTTGTTTGCGCCTCGTCACGTCTCAGATCTGTTCCACTTCTCAAATTTCATGGGGAGCAGCCGGTCCTTTGTGAAGAAGGTCTTGAAGTAGGAGGCTCAGAGCCCCTGCAGAGTGCTTCCGTAGAAAATACCTTAGACATTGCCATTTATTTGGTTTTGGTTGAGGCCATCAACGCGCTTCCTGGACCGTTATGCCCGATTGCCTTTGTGGGTGATGGGCGTAGCGGAAAGTCGTACCTTGCCTCCAAAGTCGTCGCCTGGCAAGAACCCTTTTTGACTAAGCCAAGTGGCTTGTCATGGCTAGTACTGAAAAGTTTCAGGCCGATCATGGCTGATCCCTAAGGTTGGCACGGGTGCATTTAAGGATGATGACTCTGATGAAGCGGTGACAGAGGGACACTTGACTTTATAGTGATTCCACAATGACATGCAATGATACTTGTGGAGCTGGCAAAACAGTGAATTTGTTCCTTCGTATACAGTTTGTGCTAGGCATCGACGTAGTTGCCATTTCAAGTCATCCGGGACACTTGCTGGTTCTGGACTGCGAAGGCGGCAACAACGCCATGTCTAAGAGCCATTCCATCGTCACCGTGGTGGGAGACTCAAACTTGAAGCACCAAATATGTACATGTATGCTGTATACGCAGTATGAAGACACAGCAATAATACACGGTGTAGGTTGTCCCCTGTCTGATTGTCCGTGCTCGTTGTGCACGTCACAGATCACATTTCCTAATCACCCTTTTAACATGTGACTTTAGCTCAAAAACTTACTGCGGGCTGCAGATGTAAAGGCGCAATAGTGAACAGCAGTGCATCAGATGCCACAGCTCTTTTACTCAAGCTCTCTGGCCCTGGGGCTAAGCAACAAGGTGCAGATGCATCAGCGTAAGAATGACAATGTCGGTCACCTCACTGCAAGCTCTACTTCCAAAAATCCTCCTGAAGCTGATTGGAGGACCAAAGGTGAGGTGAGGTGAAGCCAACAACAGCGAAAAAAAAGAAAACCACATTATATATACGTATATATTATATATATTTATATTATATATATTATGTATCACGAAAGCCAGCCGATAGGCAAGGCTTGAGGTTCTTGCGCGAAGCCGAGTACAGTACTTAGATTTTAGAGGACAAGAGACTCCAATTAAGCAGTTGGGGGAGGTGTTGAGAAGGAAGCGGTAAAGCCAACTTCATCAATCTGCCTTTGCAACTGCATCTACCCTTCCGAGAGAAATTGAACATATGCAACACAAAAGAGTGGGGCACTAAAGCATGGGAAGTAACCAAGCAAGATGTTGCTTCTCAGCCACCACTTCCTTTTTTGAACCGTGCCATGCTTGAACGTATCATGTGACAAACTCATTGGTACCACCCACCTTTTCACAGAGGTCACTGATCACAACCTTGCCATAAACTCAGCGTGAAGCAGAGGAATCTCAGTGTGAAGCCCTCGCGGATCTTCATCACATATACATACAAATTTAATGAGCTCACTCAGTTTATACTATTACTATCCGCGTGATTCCCTGAGGCCTTACTTAGTTAGGAAGCAGGTTAGCGCCGACGACCAGGTGCATTGACAGCTGCCAATCCACCCAACATCACCTCTGCCACCAACAAGCAACCCAACGCAGATCACTTCCAGTATGCCGAGCTGATCCCCGGCCCCACTCTTCCAAAACTCCCACCACCAGCACTTCCATCCGACTACAACTCACCCATTGGCGGCACACCCACTCGGGCCAGATCCAAAACTCCACCCAGATCGCAAACACCACCACGCACTCACACCACAACCCTCGGTGGCTGCTTTTGTCCAACCGAAACATCCTCCACCAACCCTCCAATACAATCAGCCTTCGCCAGCTTTCGGCCAGCGCGCAGCACCACCACCGGGCTGGTGGCCCACAGCACCTTCTGCATCACCAGCGCCACAACCGTCACCTTTGCCACAAGCCTTTCATGCACCAGCACCTCACCCATGGCCAGCATACTACCAATGCCAGCAAGCAACACCCACCCACAGCCAACCTTTCCACAATCCAACCCAACAGTCCGCCTGGGACCCATGGCACGCGGACAACCAATGAGGCGGTACACCGCACGGCTAAAAGGCCGTACAACAACAGTGGTTTTCATCGGCCATTGTTAATATACCCGTTCATTTTTCCAACTCTTTTCTCGGATTCAGGTCTTATTTGCACCCTCCCCTCTACTTTATCTTTTCATCTAGCAGCTTCATCGGCCATTTTGTTGGACACATACCACTGCCCGCGACCAGCGATAGTCTCACCTCGCACCACGAAAAATGAGCAGATGTCCGCTTTGCCGCTTGTATCTTCCGAAGCGCATTCATACCCAGTTTCAACTCCCACCACACCAGATTACCTTTTCTCTTTTCTCTTTCTACTCGGGTCCCTCTCTTTCGGTGGTTTTCCGTCTCACTAACATCATTGCTCTACCTGTATGATCTTGAATTTTTGACCTTTTTGATGTTCCCTGCAGCTGTTTTGCTCAAACACCAAGCTTACCGTGAACTACTCGCTGCCTCATCGCCCTCCCACCATGGACGCACAATGGCAGCAGTACTATTGGCAGCACTACCTTCAGCAGCAACAGAACCAAGCTGCCCATCAAGGTCTCTCGAACCTTCAGTATACTCCTACCGGCACCTACGGCCCCATGACACACGCTATCCGTACTCAACAGGCTCATCAACACCACCCTTACACTCCCTCGCCCTCACAGCCTCCGACCACCAACTCTCCACCAACACACCGTGAATTCCCACCGCCACCTCCACCGCCTCCAACAACAGCGGCCCCTGTCACCCCTACAGGAACGTCTTTCAAGCACAGCCCCACTCACTCCGCTCCATCGGCGCCACCACCTACCATTCCTTTTCCCAAGCCACCAATCCAAGACTCATGGCGCACCACAGACACACACCTCCCTCCACGGCCACCAGCTTTACCGCACCATCCAACCCACCCAATGGTCCCGCCGTGTTGGCATCGCGGGACTGCCCACATTTGACGTATACCCATGGCTTTTAGCCTACCATGGCACCGCCGACTACACAGCAAGAACACTCAGCCATGGAAAATACTGCGGGTTGATCCCAACCCGCAGTATCGCAGAATCAGTCTTTACAACACACCTACTTCAAGAAATCCGCGACAAACGGCTCGATCTTGATGCCATCGCCGAAGCCCTCCATACATCCCAAGGCACTGAGATCCCGAATAAAACCACTCAGGCCAGAGCCAGCCATTCAATCCTGGGTGTCCAGATTCGACCCGGCCATTCAAGAGTCGGCAAAAGAGGTAATCCGCCTCTTGCAGACTAGCAAAGTCACCACCGAACAACTGAAGGAAGCGGCCACGCGATATGGATTACCCCTTGCGAAGTTGAACCGCATGACCATCAAGTCCCTTCAGCGCCTGGTCAGCATCGGCGCGGCGCTCGCCTGTTGACTTTGCCTCGTCGGCCAGCAGCTGCCAAAAAACACCAACATGCAACAGCTTTTCTACCTCCACCGTGCCCTTTCCACCCTGATTCACCAGACACAATACATTGAACGAGCCGAAGCCATCTTTTCCACCGGTCTAATCCACATCACACTTCTTTTCACCTACCCCTCCTCGACCCAGCGTTCCCAACAATGGCGCAAGCGATTTCGCCAGCTCCACATCCTACCTCACACTTACCACTACCACAACTTTATCTCTTCCAACTCTGTCTACATCAAGCTCCAATTCAACATCCTCGAACCTCATCGTTGCTACCACCAACATGGCCACTTCTACGTTGGATCCACAGCCATTGGCATCCCCCACAGAGAATACAATCGCCGTGTCAAACTCAAACAACTCCAAAACAACGTCCCAGTTTCAGCCGAACTTTCCCTACGTTATTGGCACTCCCACAACAACATTCACCACTTCACAACTATCCAACTCTCCTCTCACGACACCTACGATCAAGCCTGGATCCATGAGCGCAACCACATTTCTAACTGGATGGCACCCCTCAACTGGCCCTTCATCTCGCAGCACCTCAAACGAAAAGCCCAAGGATGGCAATTCACCAAACATGGAGCTCACTTATTCCCGCCTGGCCACCCACAAGCGGCTCTTCCGCCGCCTCCGCAGACGACAACAAACACTCAGTGAACCACACCTGTTCACGTCCAGCAAACATCACGCTCTTACCCTTCTACGCGATCTCACAAAGCACACCTCCGCCTCCTTCGAAGCTGCCAAACAACTCCGCAGCGGCCGCCGCACAGACCTGGAGAATGGCTTCAAACCTGGAAGAACCAGGCCGCAGCCGAGCACTACACATGATCTCCAGTACCGCAACCTTACCCCACCCAAGCCTAACATTCCACTCACTGTGCCTTTTCTGGCACATGACGACTTCACAAAACATTGCCAGCAGTGGCTGCGAACCACCATCCAGCAAAACAAGCACCTCGCCATCCCACTGCACCTTCCCACCCACCGCCTCCGTGAAGCCGCCCGCAAGACACTCCGGGCACAACTCCACAACCGCCGAACCTGGGAAGACACTCTGCACACGCCTCCAGACTCCTCAGATCTTCCGTGTGCCTGCTATCTTCGCGCACTTCTTCTTCAACCAGACATCCCATCACCAACGAGCACTACACCCTCACTCTTGACCAACTCACACTGCCACCACATCTTCGCCTCTTCATTGATGCCACTATGAACAGTACCTTTTACCCAACCAAAGCCCGCTACTTCCTCACTTTTCAGACGGCCTTCGCCAAATGGCTTCGACTCCAAGGACTGCCGACGTCACTCACCCAACACCTGGAACCTTTCCTACAACACCAATGGCGACTTCACACCACCCATCTCAAGCAGCGCCCACGCTTTACCGCCCGCCTCCTCCGACAACTTCAGGCTTACTTGGGAGACAAAGTCGTGCTACACCACGCTGACCATGAACTCCAGCAGCTCCGGGTGTTCTGCCCACGCCAATACTTTGCAGGAGCACTCAACACATGGCAACCTCCAGAACTTTCGAACTACTACCCCACCTCACTTCAGCAAACATCCACGAACACCTCTCAGCCACCATTCCAGCAAGCCTCCGCACTCGATACAAACGGGGCTTCCGCAAAGACTTCACCATTCCCTATGGAGTCGTCCACCTCAAAGCCAAAAAGCAATGGCAAAAGGGCCGTACCATCATCTCTTACTACCACTCCATGGCCGGCAACCTCCTCCGCATTACCCGTCGAGCACTCGACATCATCCTACAACACCTCTTCCCACAGCGCCCAGGCCAGTTATCCATCCCACAACTCTGGCGCCATTTCCACTCGTACCTCTCCCAGACTCCCACCGATGTTCATCTACGTGCAACCAACGACGACCTTGTCGGTTTCTTCAACTCCGTCCCCCAACATCACTTGATCGATGCCGTTCACTCCATGATCCAGCAATGGCAAACTCAACAGTCGACCCACACCCTAACCGTCGATACAAAGGCCACCGGCGATCCCTTTCACCACTCTCATGTCGGCCGACACCATTCCAAGCATCCCACACAACTCACACTCCACACATCCGACATCACCACTATTGTCACCTTCGCACTCAACACCTGTATTTTCCGGGCATGCAACAACACCTACAAGCAAATTCGAGAGGCTGGGATTGGCTCCCAACTCTCTCCTGCCCTACGCAACGTCGCCGTCGCCCTGATCGAGCACTCTTGGCGCCAGCTCCACAACAACCTCCTCCACCACACAGTCCTCCACTTCTCCTACTACCGCTATGTCGACAACCGCTTCATCGTACACAACGAACACTTCCTTTCCTGCCCAGCCATCCAAACCTTGATCCACCACAACTTTTTGGCGATCCCGTCGAGCTGGAAACCGTGGAGGACTTCCACCTCCTGGGATTCAACATTGACCTTTCCCAACGCACAACCACCTGCGTCCAACCCAACCAATCCTGGAAGATCAGGGACCCCACCAGCGCAGGAAGCCAGCGCCTCGCTTTGTCAGGCCTTGCCTCGTGCCTACGCGCAATTTACACGTACAGCTACCCACCAACCACAGCAGCCGCAGCAGCCGATGAGCTAGTGAGACTATATGCCCTAAAGGGACACAATGCCAAAGATTGTCAGCGGTTTTTGCGAAAAGTCACACGTGCGCCGACGACGGCCACGAGTGTGTGTCAACCCCTGTGCCTAAGGGTTTTCCACCTCCCGGTTTGCTTTTTAAATTCCACTTTCAGCAGGGGGCGACAGGGTCACTGCATAGCTGTCGCCAACGAAGCTCTATGCAGCTGACCAGGATGCAGGGACTGATCATCCCTGTGTACCTGCTTCAACTTTTGAACAAGCTGTTCAATTTGATCGGTTTGTTTCCATGGTCCTTGCATGATATACCCCAAAACCCTTTTCCACCGCAGATGTGCAGCCGCGCTGATCGCTCGACACCGCTGTTCTCGTGAATTGCAGATGTGCACAAACCTTTTGTTAAAGCATCTTCAAATCTTTGGACCTTTCGCCTTGCCGTTCCATCGCCTTCCTTTCACCTGGGAACTGAGTTAACTGAAAACCAATGTCAGAGTGTGTGTGTTTTGTTTCTTCGTACATACCCACAAACGTAAAGCACGCGCACAACTTTGCTGAGGTTGGGGCGCTTTTCGCAACTGCACTAATCTTCGTCACGGATGGGAAAGCTTCAGAGGCCGCAGTGGAGGCATTGGCACGGATGCTTGAGGACTTGTGTTTGTTCGGAACCGCGGCTACGGCAAACCCACAACGTTTTGGAATTGAGCTGCAGAATCATAGGGCACCGTCCCTTTCAGGAGCGGTCTCTCATCAAATGCGATGGGACAGGGTCTTTGCAGGCAGTTTGAAGCCGTCTCATGGTGGTTGATGTAGACTGTCTGGAACTGAACTTGATGCGTTTGTTGCTTTGCAATTTGCAAGCTGCAAGGCTCAAACGCTTCTTTTCGTTGTGAATCAAAGCAGGCACAGCATGGACCAAGCGACATTTCCAGGTTGCGTTTATTGATCTCGATGTGTATCGCTGTGTCAGTGGCAAATCAGAGAAATGATGATGCAACATGGTGTTGCTGCTATAGTTTGGGCAGGCTGAGATATGGAGAAGATGCGCTGGAGAAGATCTTGTCTGCAGACCATAGTGAAGAACGCAAGGACCCGTCTTGTCAAGTTGTAAACGCAAAAGTGTTTTTGTGCTTTCACGCACTGGATTATCCAGGCCAGATTTGTGCCAGCCATGTAACAAACGTTGTTGGAGGTAGAGATCCCAAACCCCAGAGCCAATGACAGCTAGCGGCAGCTAGCCAGCGACAATCTTAGGAGATTCGAAGCCTCATCAGCAAGGCGTACCCTGAGCACCGGCGGCACTTTTTCACGATTCCCGTGGATAACAAATCCGAGTTTGAGGAGTCGAATCGGGTTTGCACCAAAATTGGCAGAGCTGCAAGACTACAAGACTAGCGCGACAACAAGTTGTTAGTAGTGAACAGAAACTCTTTGAAGAAGATCGCAACCAGGACAGATGGGAGAAACTGAATGAAGCCATTCGAGATGCAGCGAAGCCGTTATCCATGGGGAAGCTTTGGATGACCGGTAAGCAGGCGCAGTGAACATGACAATCAGATTGTAAGCCAACACTCTTGTTTGCCGAATATTCAACAGACCAGGTGGTGCAGATGCTACGCCGCGTGGAGGAAGAGCTGCGTACTCGTGGCAAGGTGAGCTTACCATCCTTGCACCGACATGTGATTCTGGATGGCTGGCTGAAGCCCAAAGTGGGCCAGGCAGGGCTCCAAGTTGTGCACATTACATAGAAAAGCCATGAAATGCCTAATTATTAGGCTTGTATACTGCTAGTGGCTTGTATATTACGTGAATTGCAATGGCAATGATCAATCCTTTCCTGTGTTTGGTCAAACATCATGAAACCCATGGGACCCTTGGACATTTGTCATACTGGCTTAAGTATCCTTAAGTACACTCAGTGACACGCAAGGTGCTGCAATCTCGGATGGACAAGCTCTTGGAAGACCTTTCGCAGGATGGTCAGTTGCATTTGCTGCCAGTTTCGAAGACAGTTCATGTGTGGCCACTGGATTCAAGGATCAATTTGCTTCGCAAAAAGTGGGAAGTGTGGAAGGCTACTGCTCTGGGTGCCAGAATTCAAAGAAAGGCTGGCTAGACCCTGATGTGGAAGAGTTCTTTTGTGAGGACTCCATTGTGAGGATGTATAATGTTATATTGGCTTTGATTTTTGAATGCTTTTGTTTAATGCAGATTCCGCTTGACATTGATTCATGCTGGACACTGCTAGACTACTGGTATGGTTCTGTTTTCCAGAAACAGAGGAACAGAGGCAAGTGCTTTGTGCGA
Organism: Porites rus; assembly: GCA_964035705.1. Lineage (NCBI taxonomy): Eukaryota > Metazoa > Cnidaria > Anthozoa > Scleractinia > Poritidae > Porites > Porites rus. The sequence goes on along the minus strand of CAXIVM010002805.1, from coordinate 22,788 downwards.
AGGATTGTTGGCGGACCTTTTCACCCAAGGCCAGAGTGCACGGGTGCAATTGAGTGCCTAAACGAGTGCCTAAACGAGGCTAAAATGGGATCTCAGTCTGCAAAATCTGGAACGCTGTTTGTGAGGTGCTGAAGTGCTGCTTTTGCGGCAACTTCTTCCCGTGGATCTTGGGCCGTGTTGAGCAAGTGACGAAGAAGCTCTGAAACCATTCAAGCCAAACCCTACCCTACCACCCTTCCAAGTTGATCGGCCAGACTGGCCTCAGGTCAGACTTGAAAGGACTCTTGTACTGTATCTAAAGCAGGAAAACTTAACTGTTTGACATGATATGCAATTTACAATGCAGCGCGGCTTGCTTGATAAGCGACCAGAGTGAGTCCACACCTGTATCCGCCCCTCCATTTTCGAACTGGTTCATGAGGAACAGGAACAATATTCATACATGGAAATGGACATCAATCATGGTTGGTGATTCAAGCACCTTTGCTGAACTTAGGATGTGGCATTGCACCGACTGCCTTATGCAATTGGGCATTGACATCACGGATTGATGCTGAGTTAGCTCTCTATTTTCAACTCGTAATTCAAGACGTGACAAGCCCGGCGAAAAAAGTCGTGACGTGTTCTTGGACTCATTACTGGGATTCTGGGATGCAGGATGATGCAGGACTGCTTTTCTTTCTTCTGCTGAAATGCGAGGGTCGCTTTGCGAGGCCCAGAGTCACGACTGTGATAGATTTTGGGCTACACCGAGAGCCAGCAAACCGGGCGCAGTTGCTGTTGCTGCTGCTGTTTTGGAGACATGTACAATGTACAAGCCGAAAAAGCATGATTAAGACAGCGCATAGAGAGTGAGGGTCAAAGTGGTTGCAAGGAGAGCTCAAGAAGACTTGTTCCATCTTCATTTTTCAAAGCCAATATAATACGGCTGATGCGCCTTGACTGAGTCTGAATATCGGAAGCCCTGCCGGATACGTTATTGTAATTTATTGTATATAGAATCATGTATAATCGCCAAGACAGAAAACACACCCCAGACGTACAGAGTGATGACCGTACCTGTTCTGTAGAGCCAGTGTTGAGGCTTTGTGCGAAGAAGAATAGCTCCCCAAAGCATCGTCTGTAGTTTAGTCACATACTGCCGCTCAGCCTTCAGGACATTTGACGCGAATCAACAGACTTGAATTTGCAGCGTGAACTGCTTGGTCTTGAGTTTGCTTGACGCCAGGTGTTTGATGCCAAGCAAGGCTTAAACTGCCTTTGCACAACATGGTGCTCCCACGCTTCCGTGAGGCAGACGCGACTTTAGTTTTTTTTCTTTTTTCAGTGACAGTGACAGTGACATAGTGACATGGGGCTATCCTCGGCTACCCTACAAGTAGGACATACATTCCATTGAACTTATTGGACTTCAGGAACTTCGTTGGAGATGTATGTTTAGTCCTTGACGCAGACCGCCCAACACTTGTCAAAACTTTTGCAGGCAGAGAAGTGGTAGGGCTGGACGCACACAGAAGCTCGGCGATGTTTGAGTAAGCCAACCTCTCTTTCTTGGTCCGTGGCGGCCCAAAGGTACCCCGTCTCCAAAGCTTCCTTTACACCTACCATCAACTCAGACAGAGTGCAGGCCTTTTTAGGCCTTTTTGATAGGTGGTTTCTTGAGGGGGAATCAGTTGGAATCCACGCAGAAATACCAACAAAATAAGAGAGACCAAGGCAGTTTTGAATAGTTTTGACGAGAATACATAATGACTTTTAAGGCCTGGAGTAGCCCTTCGCCTATTCACACGGCGTATTTTTGAGGACGTCATTTTTACAATCTTGCAGACATGTGCAATATAATATATTGCAGCATTAGACACGAGTTTTGGATAAGCAGATTTGTATGCTCTTCCCAAAGGAGACGATGGCCGAGTTCGACACTCCTGAGATTTTGCGGACATCCCTGTCCAGGCTTTTCTTGCGGGCGAAGAGGCTTTCTGAGGCCAGGCAAATCGGATTGCATTGGCAGAACGGGATCGTGTTTTAAATCAGCTTGACCACTGCAGAGGATGGAACAGATACAGCAGTCCAGCTGTTCTTCACCTTTGCAGTGTGTGGGGTTTGTAGGCATGTTGGGCATGTCCATTCTTCTACACTAATTCAGTTAAACTATTCAACTTTTGATAATTTTTGTTTTGAGATGTCTTCAGTATGACTTGCTTTATGTTTCGAGAGCTAGAGACACTGGACAGCTCCTTCCGTCCCAGGTGCTGCAAAAGACAGCTGCCAAGATTTCGGCGCGTCAGCCTGAGAAGTTAAATGTGTATGCTTGCATACTGAAGACATGGTGCTCCGACTTAGGCGTATGCATCATTTTGCAAGAAATAGGTAGCAAGACAGAGGATTTGAAACCCTTGTCCAAAAAGAAGACTATACTCTAGGGTATATACATATTGCTTTACATGCTTGATACGGAGTCCTGGGTCTAGTTGAACTGAGTGGCTAGGCAATGTCCTTTGGACCTAAGCAGTGTGAGGGCCTTGCTAGGCTCGATGCATTTTTTGTTAGCGCTCAGAGAGTCTGCGCACTTGGCATTTTGTTCTTTGTGTTTTCGTTCTAACACCATTCGAGTTTGGGGATACCTGTGGCAGCAAGTAGCAGTGACATTCGACTCACACTCGAATGCCATTGCAAGGCTCCTTACCGCAACCCCCGAGCGCTATGTTGGTCAGGTCAGCTGCAGAGGCCTCATTTTGCATCCCAGGCCTCTCAAGACATTTTGAGACGCCAATATTTCTGTTTGAGTCTGTTTGAGAGACTTTTTGAACCAGGTAAGGGAGCTGGCCAATTCCGGTGCATTGGCTGCACCAACCGAAGAAGCAGACATTACTTCCTTAGGCTCTGTGGCTTTGCAATTTTTTAGTTGCAAGTGACTTGCTGTGGCTTGCCCACTTAAGCAAAATCTCCAGCTTGGTAACAAAGGCAAACAGCGGAACAGCCCTTGGCAGCTTGGTAGATTGGCTTCTGGCCTTGGCTCGAGTTCTACTCCTGATACAGCTGGAACAGCAGCATAACTTGCAGCACAGGCTTATGCGATTTTGGACAACCTTTGTCCAGAAGGAGCTTTGAGCGGTTTGATTACTAGCAACATGTAGAGGACAACACATTTTGGTGCGGATTGGCTAGACAAAGCTATCATTCATTGATTTGCATTTCGCAGCAGCACACAGCTGTTGACAAGCTTTCTTCATCCAGAGATGTCAGTGGACACGGGCAAGCAGTATAGCATCGAGCCTTTGATGATTTCGTATTTGTTTGTTGCTTGATGTTGCTTGAAGAATCACAAGGCACTGTTTGGGTCCATCTTGTGCGTTGACGTTGATCGTGTCAAGGACAAGATCATGTCCGAAATTGAAGCCTTGCGAAGCTCAAGCCGCTTGCGACCAATGGCCCGGGCGAACGAGGCAGGATGAAAGTTCTTGTGTCAACCGCTTGAACCGTTTTGTCTTTGGTCTTCAATCCTTTAATGTCTCAAGACCACCTCTTGAGGCGTCCAAGAAAGACGACAGCGACAACAATGTGAGCTCGTACAGCCCCACTTTCGCGCACCTTAGCAGCTCTTAGCATTGAAGCTGCTGCCGGCGCAAAGACATCCTTTCAGAACTCAGGCGAAATCTGGTGAACATGGGAGATCTATCGGAAGATCCCTTTTCCGAGGAGAACTGAATTGTAAAAGCAAAGAGTTCATGTCATTTGGATGTTTGAAAATGTTTGAAAGGAGATGAAAGGAGTTCGATTCAAGTCAGGCTGCCTTGAGCTGCATGTGTGCAGCCTTTGCATGGAGGACTCAATTATTTTCTCATGTCCGCCGCCTTGGGGAGATGCTGAGCCAATCAGCACTGAAGACGTGGAGCGGCCATCAGCGGAGTCTGTGGCCCGCCCTGGTCTAAATCTGCAAGTCATGCAAATCATTGTTGCTTCTGGTCATTGCCATGTCAAAAGCTTCAGAGATGTATAAAATAAGTGCTGACTACCGCATCAGCCACACATCCTGACTGGCCGTAGGAGAACCATACCAAAATGACTTGGGATTTTGGATATTGATTTTCTGGCTTATCTGGCTTATACCTTTTGTACTTGCGACATTGCTCATTTTGTCATCATGAAAGAAAGCTTGAGCTGAACGTGCTTGAGGGTTGTGAAGAGACTCTTCACAGCTTGTCGCATTTGAGGACGCTGCCTTTTTTGTCCCTTTTCCTGGGGAAGAGGATGCCGTACCAGGAGGCAAGTTTAGTTCTTTCTTTATTTCATTTTTGAGTTTATTCTACAGCTTTGGCCCCGGAGAAGGCCTTTTACATTGACTTGTTTGCTGTTTTTTCCCCACCTGTCAGGTGAGGGTTGTTAGATTCTGTTAGATTCTATGCCAGCTACCTCGCGTCCTCTCCTTCTCCTCCGCCTCTTCCTCAACCGCAAGTGGCGGATGTCAGTGTTCTCCGCTGGACCTCAACCGCGAGTCAGAAGATATGCCAGATAGAACACCAGAAAGAATGTCAGAAAAAATGTCAGAAGATATGCCAGACAGAATGTCAGAAAGAATGTCAACAGATATGCCAGAAAATATGTCAGAAATAATGTCAGGACGATATGCCAGAAAAAGGTCAGAAAAAATGTCAACAGATATGACAGAAAGAATGGCAAAAGATATGCCGCAAAGAATGTCAGAAAGCATGTCAGAAGATATGCCAGAAAAATGTCACAAAAACCTCAAACGCCAGCTCTGGACGGCAGTGTTCACCATTGGACCTCAACCGCCAGGCAGAAGATATTTCAGACAGAACGCCGGAAAAAATGTGAGAAAGAGTGTCAAGAGATATGTAAAAAATATGCCAGATAGAATGCAAGACAAAAGGTCAAAAATATGCCAGACAGAAAGTCTGAAAAATGTCAGCAGATATGCGAGAAGATCAGAAGACATATGAGAGAAATGTCACACATAATGTGAACAGATATGACAGAAAAGCGTCAGAAACTATGTCAGAAGATACGCCAGACAGTCTGTCAGAAAGAATGTCAGAAGATACATTGGGGTCGCCAGACGTGCGCTGTTTGAATCAGACACTCAAGGACACTCAAAGACACTCAAGAATGTCCTTGAGTGTCTTTGAGTGTCCTTGAGTGTCTGGTCTATTTCTTGGATGATCTTGAGTGTCCTTGAGCGTCCTTGGGTGTCGTCTAGTTTAGGTTTCATATATATAGCATTCGTGGAACTCTGGATCCTTAGGAGTACAATCTCCAACAAAAACCGGCAAACCTTCGCAGGACTTAGTGGCAAGCGTCTTTTTGATGATGCACTAGCTTTATAAGGAATTTTTGTGCCCACCCTATTTCCGCACACGCATTGTGGGGAGGGCAATGGTATTCCTGGGCGAAAGGGGCCCAAAAACAAAAGGTGAACAACGAGGCGAACAGCAAGAACGCAGTCAGAGGAACCATCGGAAGCAAACCCAGATTGTTTCGATGCATATATGTGACTGGCTAGTTGACAAAAACGACATACATAACACACCTTTGTGGTGCAATGGGGGGCAACCCACCCACGGTTTTCCTGTGCCTTGTGCTCGCCGCTCTTCGGGGACATTCTTGCGCAGCCTTGCCGAAATGGTGCTCAAATGCAATGACGTTGAGCAGGGTGGCCTTCTGTGTGCACCCAGCCACCTTTGGGTAGCAGAAACGAATACCATGATCAGGTCTGGAGACTGCTCCACCCAAAAAGATCGGTTTGACGGATGGGATAACATTTGCGAACTTTCGCCGCTTAACTCCTCCATCATCCAAGTGTTCTGCATAGAAATCCACTCATTCATGTCGTTGTCACTACTACTTCTCCGGCTGACCCATGAAAGAGACAATGAACATCTGCAAGAGGCTCGCAGGATTTTCTAGTTGGCATCTACGAGCGTGGATCTGCGTAGCATCGTTTCACATCCTTAGCTCTTGCCTGCTGTTCGGCCGCAGAAGTGCGCTGAAGAAGGTCACATTGTAGTTAAGCACATCTGGCCGCCCAGCCCCCGAGATTTACACTCTCCGCCCCAACGTCACCTCGATCCATTCTTTGGGGCCTGTCAGTCGGCCGGCTGCGCTCAATATTTGGTACGGGGCTGCAGAGATGTTAACGTGTAGCAAAGCAGTGTGGCGCCGGTCAGCTCTCAGCTCAAGCTTAGCACGCCCGCTCAGTTAACTATGCATCCTTTTATTCTATTGCCCCTTCAAACCTAGCCTGCAGCTACCTTCTTGCTGAGGACGCCGGCCTTGCCTCAAATGATTTTTTTGCGAAGCACCTTTCTCCGTTGCAGCATTGTTGTCCGTCTGCGCTGTTTGTACCACCGGATGATGCGCCAGAGTTCCCTCTTGAAGTCTTTCGCGCTGCGGACATTGTAGTTGCCCTCTGTGTCATGTAGCTTCACGCAGAATCGCGCGCAAAGCCGCGCCAAGGTTTGTCTATCTGGCACCAAGTCTGTGCGCCAGCAGCATATGGCTGCCCCAAGAAATTCTGTATTTCTGTCTTCTGGCTGTTTGAAGCGCAACAACTTGTCCAGATCAAAATGTCTGTTGCGCACTGCTTCAACCAAAAAAGGCGAAAGGGCCTGAAAGGGGCTTGCGACATCTGTCTCACCATGTCCGTCACTATTATGGGCGCGTGCAACATGCCGAGAACGATACCAGCAAGTGCAACACATACAACACCCTCTGTCGCAGTCTGTCCTCAGACAATTCGCGAAAGATGTGATCAGCCGGACAGGGTCTGTGCGGCGGCGCTGGCAAACGGAGTCTAACCATGAAATTCTTGTGACCTGCCAAGAACCTTGGACCGTCGCTGCTGGTTGGAGGCACAAGTCTGGCCAATGCAAGGACCTCGTGCTGTGGGTCGCCAGTGATCCTCAGTGAAGCAGGTCCAAGTGCATACCATGAATTTGGACGTGCAACATTTGAAAGAAATGAATACACTGGTGGAATCTCTGGCTGGGCAAGTCCTGCTGCTGCGCGGTGCTGTCTCCTCAGCAAGCTTTTAGCCATGATACAAGAAAGGCAGCTAAATTTGAGAACCCATAGGGGTGCGCATCAGCAAAACTTGGCCAAACTGGTTTGGATTGATTGCAAGCTATGAGATCGGCCAGGTTCTCCAAATCTGGCTTCATGTGGGTCCAGGACTCAATGGGCAGCAACTCGCACGGCTTCAATAGGCAGCCATCCAGCGGTTGAAGGGCGAGCTCCTGACAGCTGGCGGCGCTGACTTCACCGTCCTAGAACTGTGCACACAGTTGTTTGATTGGTTGAAAAAGTGATGCGTGGCCGTGCCTTTTGATGCGAGAGGCTATTTTGAAATTACCGTCTCCCTTCACTGCACTACCTGAGTACGGATAGGCGAACTTCTGGGCCTGGCGCAAGACCCCGCGCAGGGCGCGAAGTTTGGGCAGGCAAGAAAGCACGCCAAGCTGCTGTTGCGAAGTGGCCAGCCGGAGAGAATTAGATGCATAAAGGTCAAGAAGGTGGCCTTTGACGGCAGCTGCTGTTGGCGCTTCGGAGAACTTCTACACCATTTGCTCCAGCCAGCGTCCAGAAAACCGCAACACACGTTGCTTGGAGTCCAACAAAAAGGTAGCCCGCTGGCATAGGTCACGATGTACCGATGCAAGCAAAAAGGACATTCCATCCATGGTGGGCGACATGGGCGGAGCATCGCGATGCGTGATGCCCCTATTGGGGGGCAATATTGATATGTATGAGCAAGAATGGATATATATATATATATGTACTTTTCTCAAATCACAAAAAGGCACAGGCAAATCATTGTTTGGTTCCGCCCTTCCTTGGAGCAATGGACTCGCCGGATTCATACCTATGAGCAAAGCATCATATACAGGAAACATTTTTCGAGCAACGCGGAGAATCACATCAACATGCATCAGTGGCTGTGTGCCCACACACACACACTAAGGTGCAACCGCTTGATGCCAACAGCCTTCAATCAGGAGGCTCTTGTTCTCCTGGCCGGCTAGCGGTTCAACGCGGATGGGTTCTCCACTGAATGTTTTGCGAACAGGCAAAGGGTCACTTGACTGCAGGGGGCCCACCCAAGTAGACTTGGCTAACTCTGCTCATCAGCAGCACGCCCATCTAAGTGAGGAGGGATGACCCGGAAAAAAAGTCGACCTTTTCTGAGATTGCGTTTTTGGAGGTGGACGCGTGTCTTTCCAATATCATGCAAGTCCTTCTGGCAACAGGTTTGCGCGTCTGCTCGGGTCGCTGTCGCGGTAAAGTCGTTCTGCGCGCGCTGCAGTGGAAGAACATCTGCCATGGCTACATTTCTACGCTTTAAGATGGAAATGATGTAGCAAAGATTTGCTTGGTAAGTTGCACACCTGCTCAGCCTTTTGGCGGCGTCCACGCATTGCCTTCCTCGATCTACAGAGTCGACATTGGCAAAGGTAGCTGGGGCGTTACGGTTGGGGCGCTTCACCTTCTTGCTCTTTTTGGGTCTTCTTTGCGACAGCAACAATTCTTTTGGGATATTCGGCTTTCTGCCATCTGCCCGCGGCTTTCGGGGGAATCGCTTGGGCCAGGCTTTGGCGCTGTTGGAAGTTGGGGCGTTTGCATCTGTAGCGTCGGGCTGGAATCCATTGCGCACAGCCTGCGCGGGCTTGAGCAGGTATCTCATCCCAAGGCTCGGAAAGCCGTTCTAAGTTGCGGAGTTCCCATAAGTGAGGAGTTGTATAGCTCAGTCTGTCGTCTATGTTGCTCTCGCGTTGCTTCTCCCATGCTTCGGATAGTCTGCTCATCCAAGCCATGCACCGCCACATTCCCGATGGCAGTTTGCGCGGGCCAAATGTCCTCAGGTAGAGTGTAAGGAGTGGGTCAGAGCACACGCCTTTTGCAATGTGTGACGAACAAAACAGAAAATGGGATGAATCAAGGTTGGTTTCTCCACGCTTCGAGGTAGACGTCCCACGTGTAACTCCTGTTACCTCACTGTTGCGCGCGCAATAAGGTCCAGTGATTCCTCCGACAGCAACAGCGCCTCCATATCCAGGCAAGTGGATGTGTATTGTATTTGTTGCTTGCTGTTTGGGTACCCAGCGTCTGTAAATAATCCTTACAGTGAGGTCTGGTGTTGGATTGAAAACGGCCCCAGAAGGAACACTTGCAGAACACCACGAAAAGAACCACAACCTTACAGGGCCATTTTCAATTTTGCGTGGGACCCAAGGCATCTCTTATTTCGACTTGATGCATTTTCTTGCTATCTCTGCAGCCAAGCATGTATCCAGGTTAGGTGCGCTGTTTGGATACACAATGTCTGTAACATCGGGTCCATGCGAAAGAACCACAAGCTCACGAGGCTTTTTTCTATTGGCGATTTTGCTGTGATTGGTCTGCTTGCTATCACTGCATGTGTGACCGGCGCTCAACCAACGAACGCCAGCCCTCCTTGCACTTGGCTCCCAGACTGCGTCTGCTCCTGGCCCAGGAACAGCTACGATCGCACTGCTGACACTTCAAGAGCTAGGGTGTGCCCAAACTTTCAGGTTTCATTCACTTGTCCTCAATGGAGCGTGTCCTTAAGTTTCTATGAGCTTTCTTTCTCTACCTTATATCCGGATCCGTGCATGAGCCACGACATATCCAGCTGCGATGGTCTCGATGAATGCTTCACAAATCTCAAAAGGGATACCATTGCCCTCCCCGCAATGGAGGGTTTGTGTGTGCGGAAATAGGGAGAGCACAAAATATCCTTACGAGGCTAGTGCATTATCCCAAAAAAGCTTGCCACTAAGTCCTGCGAAGGTTTCCATTTTTTGTTGGAGTTTGTATTCCTAAGGATCCAGAATTCCACGAACGCTATGTGAATAGGCAAGGGTTCCACGAATGACCGGACCTTCCACAAAGTTAGTGGAATAGGCTCCTACTAAGCCCTTTCCGTGCACTACCCTCACAGCTAGGGACGCCAGAAACAGGGACGCCAGAAACATAAAAGTGTAGACTATAGACACTAAAGGACATCCAGGGAAACTTCAAAAATAATGACTCAGAACACACGCGACGGAGACTTGAAGATACTTAAACAAGTCTGAGCCAGGACACAAGCAAACACTCAAAGACACTCAAGGACACTCAGGGTTATCTATAAAAAGAACTAGACGACGCCCAAGGACGCCCAAGAAATAGACCAGACACTCAAGGACACTTCGGGACACTCAACGTCATTCAAAAAAGCCAGACACTCAAGGATGCTCAAGGACACTCAAGGTTATCCAAGATATAGACCAGACACTCAAGGACACTCAAGGACACTCACGGACATCCTTGTGAGGAGGGCAATGGTATTCCTGGGCGAAAGGGGCCCAAAAACAAAAGGTGAACAACGAGGCCAACGGCAAGAACGCAGTCAGAGGAACCATCGGAAGCAAACCCAGATTGTTTCGATGCGTATATGTGACTGGCTAGTTGACAAAAACGACATACATAACACACCTTTGTGGTGCAATGGGGGCAACCCACCCACGGTTTTCCTGTGCCTTGTGCTCGCCGCTCTTCGGGGACATTCTTGCGCAGCCTTGCCGAAATGGTGCTCAAATGCAATGACGTTGAGCAGGGTGGCCTTCTGTGTGCACCCAGCCACCTTTGGGTAGCAGAAACGAATACCATGATCAGGTCTGGAGACTGCTACACCCAAAAAGATGGCACGTGACGGCTTGACGGATGGGATAACATTTGCGAACTTTCGCCGCTTAACTCCTCCATCATCCAAGTGTTCTGCATACAAATCCACTCATTCATGACGTTGTCACTACTACTTCTCCGGCTGACCCATGAAAGAGACAATGAACATCTGCAAGAGGCTCGCAGGATTTTCTAGTTGGCATCTACGAGCGTGGATCTGCATAGCGTCGTTTCACATCTTTAGCTCTTGCCTGCTGTTCGGCCGCAGCGTCCCCAACCTCCACATGTCATCTCGCTGGAGCAGGGTCCTGCTTTGGTTAGAAACGCTGGGGGCTGGCGGCTCCATCCAAAACAAACTTCTTTCAGACCCCGGAGGTTTGACATGCTCTCAAGTGCGCTGAAGAAGGTCACATTGTAGTTAAGCGCATCTGGCCGCCCAGCCCCCGAGATTTACACTCTCCGCCCCAACGTCACCTCGATCCATGCTTTGGGGCCTGTCAGTCGGCCGGCTGCGCTCAATATTTGGTACGGGGCTGCAGAGATGTTAACATGTAGCAAAGCAGTGTGGCGCCGGTCAGCTCTCAGCTCAAGCTTAGCACGCCCGCTCAGTTAACTATGCATCCTTTTATTCTATTGCCCCTTCAAACCTAGCCTGCAGCTACCTTCTTGCTGAGGACGCCGGCCTTGCCTCGAATGATTTTTTTGCGAAGCACCTTTCTCCGTCGCAGCATTGTTGTCCGTCTGCGCTGTTTGTACCACCGGATGATGCGCCAGAGTTCCCTCTTGAAGTCTTTCGCGCTGCGGACATTGTAGTTGCCCTCTGTGTCATGTAGCTTCACGCAGAATCGCACGCAAAGCCGCGCCAAGGTTTGTCTATCTGGCGCCAAGTCTGTGCGCCAGCAGCATATGGCTGCCCCAAGAAATTCTGTATTTCTGTCTTCTGGCTGTTTGAAGCGCAACAACTTGTCCAGATCAAAATGTCTGTTGCGCACTGCTTCAACCAAAAAAGGCGAAAGGGCCTGAAAGGGGCTTGCGACATCTGTCTCACCATGTCCGTCACTATTATGGGCGCGTGCAACATGCCGAGAATGATACCAGCAAGTGCAACACATACAACACCCTCTGTCGCAGTCTGTCCTCAGACAATTCGCGAAAGATGTGATCAGCCGGACAGGGTCTGTGCGGCGGCGCTGGCAAACGGAGTCTAACCATGAAATTCTTGTGACCTGCCAAGAACCTTGGACCGTCGCTGCTGGTTGGAGGCACAAGTCTGGCCAATGCAAGGACCTCGTGCTGTGGGTCGCCAGTGATCCTCAGTGAAGCAGGTCCAAGTGCATACCATGAATTTGGACGCGCAACATTTGAAAGAAATGAATGCACTGGTGGAATCTCTGGCTGGGCAAGTCCTGCTGCTGCGCGGTGCTGTCTCCTCAGCAAGCTTTTAGCCATGATACAAGAAAGGCAGCTAAATTTGAGAACCCATAGGGGTGCGCATCAGCAAAACTTGGCCAAACTGGTTTGGATTGATTGCAAGCTATGAGATCGGCCAGGTTCTCCAAATCTGGCTTCATGTGGGTCCAGGACTCAATGGGCAGCAACTCGCACGGCTTCAATAGGCAGCCATCCAGCGGTTGAAGGGCGAGCTCCTGACAGCTGGCGGCGCTGACTTCACCGTCCTAGAACTGTGCACACAGTTGTTTGATTGGTTGAAAAAGTGATGCGTGGCCGTGCCTTTTGATGCGAGAGGCTATTTTGAAATTACCGTCTCCCTTCACTGCACTACCTGAGTACGGATAGGCGAACTTCTGGGCCTGGCGCAAGACCCCGCGCAGGGCGCGAAGTTTGGGCAGGCAAGAAAGCGCGCCAAGCTGCTGTTGCGAAGTGGCCAGCCGGAGAGAATTAGATGCATAAAGGTCAAGAAGGTGGCCTTTGACGGCAGCTGCTGTTGGCGCTTCGGAGAACTTCTACACCATTTGCGCCAGCCAGCGTCCAGAAAACCGCAACACACGTTGCTTGGAGTCCAACAAAAAGGTAGCCCGCTAGCATATGTCACGATGTACCGATGCAAGCAAAAAGGACATTCCATCCATGGTGGGCGACATGGGCGGAGCATCGCGATGCGTGATGCCCCTATTGGGGGGCAATATTGATATGTATGAGCAAGAATGGATATATATATATATACTTTTCTCAAATCACAAAAAAGCACAGGCAAATCATTCTTTGGTTCCGCCCTTCCTTGGAGCAATGGACTCGCCGAATTCATACCTATGAGCAAAGCATCATATACAGGAAACATTTTTCGAGCAACGCGGAGAATCACATCAACATGCATCAGTGGCTGTGTGCCCACACACACACACTAAGGTGCAACCGCTTGATGCCAACAGCCTTCAATCAGGAGGCTCTTGTTCTCCTGGCCGGCTAGCGGTTCAACGCGGATGGGTTCTCCACTGAATGTTTTGCGAACAGGCAAAGGGTCACTTGACTGCAGGGGGCCCACCCAAGTAGACTTGGCTAACTCTGCTCATCAGCAGCATGCCCATCTAAGTGAAGAGGGATGACCCGGAAAAAAAGTCGACCTTTTCTGAGATTGCGATTTTGGAGGTGGACGCATGTCTTTCCAATATCATGCAAGTCCTTCTGGCAACAGGTTGGCGCGTCTGCTCGGGTCGCTGTCGCGGTAAAGTCGTTCTGCGCCCGCTGCAGTGGAAGAACATCTGCCATGGCTACATTTCTACGCTTTAAGATGGAAATGATGTAGCAAAGATTTGCTTGGTAAGTTGCACACCTGCTCAGCCTTTTGGCGGCGCCCACGCATTGCCTTCCTCGATCTACAGAGTCGACATTGGCAAAGGTAGCTGGGGCGTTACGGTTGGGGCGCTTCACCTTCTTGCTCTTTTTGGGTCTTCTTTGCGACAGCGACAATTCTTTTGGGATATTCGGCTTTCTGCCATCTGCCCGCGGCTTTCGGGGGAATCGCTTGGGCCAGGCTTTGGCGCTGTTGGAAGTTGGGGCGTTTGCATCTGTAGCGTCGGGCTGGAATCCATTGCGCACAGCCTGCGCGGGCTTGAGCAGGTATCTCATCCCAAGGCTCGGAAAGCCGTTCTAAGTTGCGGAGTTCCCATAAGTGAGGAGTTGTATAGCTCAGTCTGTCGTCTATGTTGCTCTCGCGTTGCTTCTCCCATGCTTCGGATAGTCTGCTCATCCAAGCCATGCACCGCCGCAAGGCGAGCCCTTGCTACAACCTTCCCGATGGCAGTTTGCGCGGGCCAAATGTCCTCAGGTAGAGTGTAAGGAGTGGGTCAGAGCACACGCCTTTTGCAATGTGTGACGAACAAAAAAGAAAATGGGATGAATCAAGGTTGGTTTCTCCACGCTTCGAGGTAGACGTCCCACGTGTAACTCCTGTTACCTCACTGTTGCGCGCGCAATAAGGTCCAGTGATTCCTCCGACAGCAACAGCGCATCCATATCCAGGCAAGTGGATGTGTCATGTATTTGTTGCTTGCTGTTTGGGTACCCAGCATCTGTAAATAATCCTTACAGTGAGGTCTGGTGTTGGATTGAAAACGGCCCCAGAAGGAACACTTGCAGAACACCACGAAAAGAACCACAACCTTACAGGGCCATTTTCAAGGTTGCGTGGGACCCAAGGCATCTCTTATTTCGACTTGATGCATTTTCTTGCTATCTCTGCAGCCAAGCATGTATCCAGGTTAGGTGCGCTGTTTGGATACACAATGTCTGTAACATCGGGTCCATGCGAAAGAACCACAAGCTCACGAGGCTTTTTTCTATTGGCGATTTTGCTGTGATTGGTCTGCTTGCTATATCACTGCATGTGTGACCGGCGCTCAACCAACGAACGCCAGCCCTCCTTGCACTTGGCTCCCAGACTGCGTCTGCTCCTGGCCCAGGAACAGCTACGATCGCACTGCTGACACTTCAAGAGCTAGGGTGTGCCCAAACTTTCAGGTTTCATTCACTTGTCCTCAATGGAGCGTGTCCTTACCGTGCATGAGCCACGACATATCCAGCTGCGATGGTCTCGATGAATGCTTCACAAATCTCAAAAGGGATACCATTGCCCTCCCCACAATGGAGGGTTTGTGTGTGCGGAAATAGGGAGAGCACAAAAGATCCTTGCGAGGCTAGTGCATTATCCCAAAAAAGCTTGCCACTAAGTCCTGCGAAGGTTTCCATTTTTTGTTGGAGTTTGTATTCCTAAGGATCCAGAATTCCACGAATGCTATGTGAATAGGCAAGGGTTCCACGAATGACCGGACCTTCCACAAAGTTAGTGGAATAGGCTTCTACTAAGCCCTTTCCGCGCACTACCCTCACAGCTAGGGACGCCAGAAACAGGGACGCCAGAAACATAAAAGTGTAGACTACAGACACTAAAGGACATCCAGGGAAACTTCAAAAATAATGACTCAGAACACACGGAGACTTGAAGATACTTAAACAAGTCTGAGCCAGGACACAAGCAAACACTCAAGACACTCAAGGACGCTCAGGGTCATCTATAAAAAGAACTAGACGACGCCCAAGGACGCTCAAGATCACCCAAGAAATAGACCAGACACTCAAGGACACTTCGGGACACTCAACGTCATTCAAAAAAGCCAGACACTCAAGGACACTCAAGGGACACTCACGGACATCCTTGAGTGTCTTTGAGTGGCTTTGAGTGGCTGCCTCGAACTTGGTGGCTTGACTGTCCTTGAGTGTCCCTGAGTGTCCCGTTCAAAATCCTCCCGGATTGCACGTCCCCTCAGAAGATATGCCAGAAAGAATGCCAACATAATGTGTCATTACACGCCGAAAAACATGTAAAATTGAAATGTCATGGTGGGGATCACTCGAAATAGAGTAATTTCCATTGTTTCCGAAGTGGCTTTGAAGGTTCTTGGCTGGGCCCTGCTCCATCAAACCAGGCGAACCTGAGACAAAAGAAGGATGATGTTGAATGATGCGAAAGTCTCTGTGAGATCAGATCATTCTTTATGTGATATTGCGTGGAGGCCCTTCTGGAAATCACTGGCCAGGGAAAGGTTGAGGGTGAGGAGACTAGCTGCAATTCTCAAGATTGTTGCAGTTGCCAGGATATAGGATGAAATGACAGACTGTTTAAATTTCACTTGCAAACCACGTGTTTAGACATATATAACTTTAACTTTAATCCTTTGACAACATAGCGTTTGTTGTTGCATGTCAATGTATTTCCGTGTTGCTTGACATGGACTTATAGACACACATGTCGCATGCCCTTGAATAGTCTGGAAACTGTACACTTGACAGGACTCCTGGATCGACATGAGCCAGCATAGCTACAAGGACTGGACTGCCCTGTCAGCTTTCCAGCCGGACACTTGACTTGCCATGCTGCGATTCAGGTCAAGATGGTGAAGGCAGATGCAGAAATTCCCGAAAGTGATCTTGCTGAGACACCGGAGACTGGGTGGGACGAGAGAGGGGCCACCAGATGTGGCACCAGAGTTTTAGTACCATCTTTTGCCCAAGTCTTGCATTTGATGATTGTTTGTCTGGTGAAAGTGCTTGCAAGGCTCATTCAAGGGACACAACTTCCGCCTAGCATATCTTTGCATAAAGTTGGAGACATAGAATCCTAGAAACCAGATGAATAATTATCAAAGGAAGTTTAGTGTACGAAACTTCCGTGTTACGGACATTCAAGAAACACTCATACACCACTGATCATACACCACTGATCAATACACCACTCATCATACACCACTCATCAATACACCGCTCATCAATACACCACTCATCAATACACCACTCATCATACACCACCCACTCATCATACACCACCGATCATACACCACTCATCATACACCACTCATCATACACCACTCATCATACACCACTCATCATACACCACTCATCAATACACCACTCATCATACACCACTCATCAATACACCACTCATCATACACCACTCATCATACACCACCGACTCATCATACACCACTGATCATACACCACTCATCATACACCACTCACCATACACCACTCATCATACACCACCCATCATACACCGCTCAACATACACCACTCATCAATACACCACTCATCATACACCACTCATCATACACCACTCATCATACACCACTCATCATACACCACTCATCATAAACCGCTCATCATACACCACTCATCATACACCACTCATCATACACCACTCATCATTCAGTTAGCTCTAGTTGCAAGAGCTCTAGCTGCAGGTAGCTCTAGTTTCAATAGCTCTAGCTCCAGGTAGTTTCAATAGCTCTAGCTCCAGTTTACGTGGCAGGCACAGCACTTTGTGAACCTCCATGCGCAGAATTCGTGGCAGGCGCAGCACTTTGTGAACCGTCAAGTGCAGAATTCGTGGCAGGCGCAGCGTGTTGTGAACCTCCATGGTGCAGATTTCGTGGCAGGCGCAGCGCTTTGTGAAGCTCGAGGTGGAGATTTCGTGGCAGGCGCAACACTTTGTGAACCTCCAGGTGCAGATTTCGTGGCAGGCGCAATACAAAATGCATTCTCGAGAGAGATAGCACGCAATGCTGTGTTTTTCAATAGAAGGGGTGGCTCCGAAGCTGGCAAGTCAAGCTTTGCGGAACGCTGTGTTTAGAGTTTTCACTTGTGTCTTGACGCGCAGATGTCGTGGCAGGCACAGCACTTTGTGAACCTCCATGTGCAGACTACGTGGCAGGCACAGCACTTTGTGAACCTCCATGTGCAGAATTCGTGGCAGGCGCAGCACTTTGTGAACCTCCATGTGCAGATTACGTGGCAGGCGCAGCACTTTGTGAAGCTTGAGGTGCAGATTTCGTGGCAGGCGCAGCGCTTTGTGAACCTCCAGGTGCAGATTTCGTGGCAGGCGCAATACAAAATGCGTTCTCGAGACATAGCGGACGCACGAAATGCTGTGTTTTTCAATAGAAGGGGTGGCTCCGAAGCTGGCAAGTCAAGCTTTGCGGAACGCCGCTGTGTGCGAGACGGTCTCGAATCATTCTCGGATCATGGTCGGATCATTCTCGGAATCGTCGCTCCATTGCGATTAGAGTTTTCACTTGTGATGTTGTGGCAGGCGCAGCACTTTGTGAACCTCCGTGTGCAGATTACGTGGCAGGCACAGCGCTTTGTGAACCTCCATGTGCAGAATTCGTGGCAGGCGCAGCACTTTGTGAACCTCCATGTGCAGATTACGTGGTAGGCGCAGCACTTTGTGAAGCTTGAGGTGCAGATTTCGTGGCAGGCGCAGCACTTTGTGAACCTCCAGGTGCAGATTTCGTGGCAGGCGCAATACAAAATGAGATAGCGGACGCGCGAAATGCTGGGTTTTTCAATAGAAGGGGTGGCTCCGACGCTCCGAAGCTGGCAAGTCAAGCTTTGCGGAACGCTGTGTGCGAGACGGTCTCGGGTCATTCTCGGATCATTGGCAGGCGCAGCGCTTTGTGAACCTCCATGTGCAGATTTCGTGGCAGGCGCAGCACTGTGTGAACCTCCATGTGCAGACAGCACTGAACCTCCATGTGCAGATTTCGTGGCAGGCACAGCACTGTGTGAACCTCCATGTGCAGATTTCGCGGCAGGCACAGCACTGTGTGAACCTCGAGGTGCAGATTTCTTGGCAGGCGCAGCACTTTGTGCACCTCCATGGTGCAGATTTCGTGGCAGGCGCAGCGCTTTGTGAACCTCCATGTGCAGATTTCGTCGCAGGCGCAGCACTTTGTGAACCTCCATGTGCAAATTTCGCGCCAGGCACAGCACTTTGTGAACCTCCAGAACCTCCACGTGCAGATTTCGAGGCAGGCGCAGCAGTTTGTGAACCTCCATGTGCAGAATTCGTGGCAGGCACAGCATCTGTGGAGCTGGAAGCTGAGAACTGGCGACTTTGTAGTACAACTTTAGTACGCGGAGCAATCTGTGAGCTGGAAGCTGAGAACTGGCGACTTTGTAGTACAACTTTAGTACGCGGAGTATCTGGGGAGCTGGAAGATGAGAACTGGCGACTTTGTAGTACTACTTCTTAGGACGCGGGGCAATCTGTGGAGCTTGGAGCTGGAAGCTGAGAACTAGCGACTTTGTAGTACAACTTTAGTACGCGGAGTATCTGTGGAGCTGGAAGCTGAGAACTGGCGACTTTGTAGTACAACTTTAGTGCGCGGAGCAATCTGGGGAGCTGGAAGCTGACAACTGGCGACTTTGTAGTACAACTTTAGTACGCGGAGTATCTGGGGAGCTGGAAGATGAGAACTGGCGACCTTCTAGTACAACTTTAGTACGCGGAGCAATCTGTGGAGCTGGAAGATGAGACCTGGCGACTTTGTAGTACAACTTTAGTACGCGGAGTATCTGGGGAGTTGGAAGATGAGAACTGGCGACTTTGTAGTACAACTTTAGTACGCGGAGCAAACTGTGGAGCTGGAAGCTGAGAACTGGCGACTTTGTAGTACAACTTTAGTACGCGGAGTATCTGGGGAGCTGGAAGATCAGAACTGGCGACTTTGTAGTACAACTTTAGTACGCGGAGTATCTGTGGAGCTGGAAGATGAGCGCTGGCGACTTTGTAGTACAACTTTAGTACGCGGAGTATCTGGGGAGCTGGAAGATGAGAACTGGCGACTTTGTAGTACTACTTCTTAGTACGCGGAGCAATCTGTGGAGCTTGGAGCTGGAAGCTGAGAACTGGCGACTTTGTAGTGCAACTTTAGTACGCGGAGTATCTGGGGAGCTGGAAGCTGAGAACTGGCGACTTTGTAGTACAACTCTAGTGCGTGGAGCAAGCCGTGGAGCTGGAAGCTGAGAACTGGCGACTTTGTAGTGCAGCTTTAGTACGCGGAGCAATCTGGGGAGCTGGAAGCTGAGAACTGGCGACTTTGTAGTGCAACTTTAGTACGCGGCTGAGTCATCTCTATTCTGTATTTTGCTAAGATGCATGAACAGCTTTTTTTCCTGCGAGACAGTTGACGGTGGTTGCTTCGCTTTCGCCCCATTGGTCGGTTCCAACTTGCTTTGTCAAAGAACATCGCAGCTCGGCGAATCAGCCTGCCACATGCCCATTTCCTATAGGCTTATTCTTTTGGAAACTTCCGCCGCCGGCTTGCCCGGGAACTACTTGTAGTGCGCGGGCTTCTTCAAGTGAGCTCTCCCCCACCCTCAGGCTTGGGGAGCTTCCTCGAAGAAGCCTTATTACTTGTAAGCCTACCTCCTTTTGCTAAACAAATTGGGTGCTTAAATGTGCTTAACAACTCCAACAGCTTGCAATCCTCCGGGCACTCTTTGCGGTTTACAAATGCAAGGAGGCTGAAGATGGCCTGTTGGGTGCCACTTCAGAGGACCGGAATCTCCCAATCGCTGAGTCAATTTGCTTGAGACATTTTGAGATTTCCAAGCCTGGACGAGGGCCTGGCAAATGATTGTGAACTGTCACTAGAGTTGATGATCGAGATTGGTTGCAAAAGAGGCAAGAAATTCACAGCCTTCACAGCCCTTCGATTTCCAAGATAGGTGGCCAGCCCAAACGATGAAAAAGTAAGTACCATTCTGGTCCGAGCATTTGGACCGGGGAGAATAAGATGGGTTGTGCAAGGTGAAGGCTTGGGTTCTTGATTGGGGCAGGCCGCGCAGGCCCCTAAATGGTATGGTTGATGAAGTTTGCGTGTCCAAGCCGCCACTTTCACAAGTAAGGTGTTTGGTTCTGTTCAAGAAGCAAACCACTCGAGGAAGCTGCAGAAGATGTACTGCACACAGCAATGTCAGAGGACCGTTTTTTTCCTTTGCCCTCATGGTGTAGAAGTGCGACCACTGGCAGTTCACTTGCATGAAACCAAAACCCAGCACAATCAATTATCACCTACTGCATCCTATTGCCAATAACTAGCACCACCACCGTCACCACCACAGCCACCACAACCACAACCGCCACAGCCAAAACCACCACCCCCGCCACAACAACAACGAGAACCCAAACAAGAGCAAGAGCAAGAAGAAGAAGAAGAAAAAGTAACAACAACAACAACAACAACAACACCAGCAGCAGCAACAACAACGACAACGACAACACCAACAAGAAACACAAACATTATCGGCAACAACCACGCCTGCAAGTAGCACTGTATACAATCTAATTTACAGTAGCACTTGTGGCAATCAGCAACAACCAATCGCCAACCCCTGCATATTACCACCTCCGACACATCCACAACACCAACAGCACCTGCAGCCCACCAGCACCAGCGCAGCAAATAGAATAGATCAGCAAAAGCAAGAACTCCAACAGCAACAGTGATCACAGTGCACAACCATAACCTATAACCAAACAACACATTCCACGGCGAACCACCAACAGCCGACAACCGGCGACCAGAAGCTGACTCCTACTACAATGTCCACCATTTTAGTCTACCACCTTTGCCACTTTAGCTTCTTAGCGGAAATAGAGTCGTGGAATTTCATCGAATTACTTTTGCTTTCTAGTGTTGACGGAAGCGCAGACTGTTCAATGCTTAAAAAATCTTATATCAAATATTCTGAAAGCCTGAAGTATTCTTCCATTTCTGACAATTTTGAGATGCCAGCTGCTTTGATTTGGTTGAAATGAATCGAGGAAACTTCAGAAGAACTGCCAGCGACCATGCCATTAGAGGACGTTGTTTGCTGCTGTTCTTGTTGTTTTTAAATCCAGTGGCACAGTGGCGGGAAAAGCTGAACACATTGGAGAGTGGATGTGGCCTACTCAAACGACGCAAGAATTCTGCAATAGAGTGCCTGAAGTGTGGTTCTGGAAGACCTTGAACTTATTTCATGTTTTATACTGACAGCTTCTTTGCAGCTTGAAGCTTTGCTCACGAGTTAAAAGAGTTCAGGAGGCTGCAGAAGACGAGCTGCCAGCAACAATGCCACCAGAGGACGGAGTAAACAAATTTCCTAGAGTCGTTGAAGTGTGTGTTAGACGAAGACTGAAGCGGTGCCATGGTTTGTGATAACAGCAACTGCTAGTAGCAGCTTGAAATCTGGCTTAGAATCTCATGTTTGAGGAAGCTGCAGAAGGCATACCGTTGACAGAGAGGCCAGCAGAGGACAGATCTCCGCGAATCTCCTGATATCCTTGTTGGAGTGTCCACTGAGTCTACTGGAATTGTGTGCTTTCTGCTTTCTTCTAGGCCCAAGTGCACTTGGTAGTTTTGAGTTTGAGAGTCGAGGAGGCTGCAGAAGAGGTACTGCCAGCAGCTATTCCATCGGAGGACAGAATCTTCTCGAATGTCACAATTCAATGTGTGTTGATAAAGAGTCAAGCGCTTCCATGGATTGTAATGCTAGCTTCTTTGCAGTGCGAAACTCTGCTTCTGAGTGACACGAGTTGAGGAAACTGCAGAAAACACGTTGCCGAGTGACATGCCTTCAGAGGACGGACTTCTTTAAGTTGTATGCTTGCAACCTGGATCAAGTGAAACAACAACTTTAACGTTTTGTGATGCCTTTGCACTTGGATGCACGTGGAAATTCTGGCGGAGGAGAATACAGCAGACACGTCAGAGGACTGGGTTTTGTTGATTTTACCAAAGTTGCTGATTGTACAGAGCGGGTGCTCAGCGAAATGAATACCAATCCATGCTCGACATGTTTCCTGTCTCCTTTAACTAAGCAGATCCCACATCAGGCAGGAAGATGAGTTTTTCAAAGTTTGTAATGACAAGGAACTCAAGAAGCAATCCCCAAATAGATCCAAATAGCCAATCCAGCAGGGTTTGCAGTGATGCGTCGTCATTTTGAGTGTGATGCAATGATGCGATTGATGTAGTGTTTGTCGAATCTTGAGCTGTGCTTATTTTTGTGGGAAAGTGGCAGAGTGGCGGACTGTTGACGGTTGAGGAAACTTCATGACTTGAGTGCCTGAAGTGTGGTGACGCGTTCTTGGAAGACCTTGAACTGCCGCCGACCCCTTTTTGTAGGAAGGACCTGCAGTGAAAGCCTAACGTAGAAACGAGGAGCGAGAACTCGACTAACGTAGAAGCGAGCCGCGACGAGCGAGAACGCCTGACGTCGGCGAGAACGCCCCGGTAGGTGCCT
>CAXIVM010002804.1:0-13000 GCA_964035705.1 Porites rus | reverse complement strand
AAGGATGGTCTTGTCGAGTGGGAGCGAGGCAATCATGAAGATGCTTTGAAGGCTTGGCGACTTGGTTGTGATGCCTTAGAACGGATCCGTGTCCCCTACACGCACTCCTCCGAGCAGAGATTCTTCTCCGACGTGAAGCTGGCTCTTCTAAAGAACAGGGCTTTAGCAGCTCTGAAACTGAATTCGTGGCAGGAGGCCCTGGATTCATCCGAGCAAGTCCTGAAGCTTGATGATCAGGATCACAAAGCTTGGTTCCGAAAAGCCTGTGCATTGGAAGGCCTTGGGCGGCTGAAAGAAGTTGAAGCTTGTCTCAATATGATTGATGGCATTGCTGTAGGCCGGCCAGATCGAGATCGTTTGGAGAGAGAAACATCAGCTAAACGCGAAAAGGTGAAAGCTCTCATTAGCAAGGACGAGCTTTCTCAGCAGCGCATGTTTCAGTTGGGTTTGGAGAAGGGCCTCTTTAGTGAAGAGCGGTCTGAGCGAAGCTCGGTCGAATCTACGCAACCACTCTACCTCTCGGGCCTCGAGGCCAAAACGAAGCCACAGCTGGACGACTTGACACGAAAGAGGCTCACCAGGGAGGGTGCGGAGGACATGCTCAAGGAGCTTGAACATGCCTATTCAGAGCCAAGTTTCAGAGAGCAAGTACGTAAACTTGCGCGAGATGTTCAAAACAAAGACGAGTTCACGTGCTATCTGGCCAGAGTGGCTTTGCCAGTGCAGAAGCCTGTTTTGGAGCACTGGGGCTTCGAGGCAACAGAGCTGGGAGTCATTGAAATGCAGTGTGCCATCGATGATCACTCTGAGACTCTCAAGAGGCAGGCAGAGGCGACCCAGCGGGCGCTCTTTGGTGAAATGTACAATGCCGTGCGAGGCAAATCTACGGCCCCAGTGCTGCCGGAGAAGGAACGCCTAAAGCAAGCAGAGAAACGGCTCCAACGGCGGCTAAAGAAGGATGATAGTGCCGATGCCTCCGACGAGGAACCTCAAGACATCGTGAAGGATGCTTCTTGCTTGTATGCACATTGGCGCCAGCCAGTTGCAGCTCAAGCGGTGCAAAGTGGCCATGTGGAAAGTGCAAAACGGATAGCTCCTGTTTCTCCAGAGAGTCACAGTTCTGACAGCGCTGTTCGTGCTGTCTCCATAAGCGCTCCAGCTGTTTCAGCTCGGAAAGAAATCTGGGCCGAGCTCAGCAAGGCGCAGAAGGGCAATGATGCACGACGCTTAAGGGCTGCCCTTGAGAAGGCAGCTCAAGCCGGCTTTTCGGCTGTCACCATTAGGTCTGCTAAGCAAGCATTGCTCAAGTTAGGTGGCAGTATCGAGGGCCTCTAGAGTTATAGCCTCATTGCTCAGTCAGAAGCGGTACGAGTAAAAAACACATGCAAAAGGCCTTAGACAGATGAGCTTTGCCGGCATGTGCAAGGTGAGTGTGCAGGCATTACAATCTCTCTCTCTCTCTCT
The DNA here is from genome assembly GCA_964035705.1 of Porites rus. Taxonomy (NCBI): domain Eukaryota; kingdom Metazoa; phylum Cnidaria; class Anthozoa; order Scleractinia; family Poritidae; genus Porites; species Porites rus. The sequence continues at coordinate 11,536 of CAXIVM010002804.1, read as the reverse complement.
CGAGGCCACTGCAGCTTCTGGAGATTGGAACTACTCCAACTACGTCCTTCAAGCTTGCATTCAAGCTTGCTCCCTAGTGGGAATCAGTGAAACCGACTTGGAAACTTGCAACGAACGGCAGCACTGACCCTGTAGAACCGCTCAACTGCCTAGGTGTTGCCGCTGAAGAAGTTTATCTTCATTCTCGAGGCAAGTGCGCAAAAGTGGATAGCCGCGAGCCAAGTCAGTCTTCTCTGGAAAGCAGGAAATGAAGATGAGAATCGTGGACGTGGCTATGAATCCTCACGGATGCCGTGTGAAGAGCTCGAAGAAATGGTTTATCAGCGAGAAAAACATCATCAAAGGACACGGGCTGATAGATATTTGATGAGGTTGATGTCGTTGATGTTTTGAGTTTTTTGCATGGTACTTTTCATTGGGTGTTTCTCTGTCTGCAGATCGGATTCACAGATGAACTCACCGAATCCTTCTTGAGGTGCTCCAGAGGCTCATTGAGCATGTGCTTCAGCAAGAGACGCATGCCCAGCCCGAACTCCTGGTCCGAACCAGCTGAAGGCGATGCGTTTCAACAATTTGACTCATGGCCCAGGCATTTGATGCAAGAGATGTTACCAGAGATCAAAAGGCCTGAATCCAGTGATGTTGGTCTGTTGCAGTCGGGACAACACATTATAGAAAATTCACTAAACATCTAGGAACAAGTGCCTCGCTACTAGTAACAAGTGCCTTACTAGTAGTAACAAGAAGCTATTAGAAACAAGTGCCTTACTACTAGTAACAAGAAGAATTTAATTAGAATTCTAACTACTACCAAAATCCACTGTAGGAACCACATCATTAGTGCTAGCGCTTCTGCAAGGAAGCTCCCCTTGCCCTCAGGCGGGGGGAGCTTCCTTGAAGAAGCGTGAGCGATCCTCGTCCTAACTAGGAGCCAACTCCCTTACTTAATTAAATAGGCGCCTACTTAATTAAGTAAGGACGGGCCAAAATAACAAGATTATCTGAAACATGTCGAAGTTCTTGAGTTTATCGCTTGAGGTGCCATGTAATTTGTAATGGTTTCAGACTCTGAGTTTGTTAGCACGGTGAGCATTGTCAATTGTGAGGCTTTCCAAGGACCAGTACGGAAATCATGTCATGCAGAAGTTCTTGGAGCCAGATGCCAAGAAGTTCTTTGGTTCGGAAGCGAAGTCAAAGTTGTCGCTTTGGATTAGGATGGCCTCCCAAAGCCAGAAGGCCGCCCTCATACAGGCCAAGAGTTGCTTGGGAGTTTTGAGGAGTTAGACTGCGTTTGTCGGAGCATGGAGACGCTTCTAGGCTGGAGGCCGTTGCTAGTAATTAGGTTGGAGGCCATTGCTTCTAGGTTGGAGGCCCTTGCTTGTAGGTTGGAAGCAATGATTTGTGAGGCCTTCTTGAGGCTTGCTGAACAACCCGGACAGCTCTCTGAGCTGGCTATGGACAAGTGACCCCCGCCAGGGCTTTCCCCTTCCTTGGTTGCCTTGAAAGGGAGTTGTTGCAAATTCCATCCTTTGCAAGCCTGGTATCAGGTATGCCAGCTGGGTGCTTGAGAAGGTCATCAGAGCCACAAACTTGGTCTTCCAAAGGTACATAATGACATAGTCATTCCTAATTCCTCCAAAAGCAGCGAAGTGTTTGATCGATTCGTCGATGCCCAGGAGCCGGGCGCTAAACAGCTGCTGGAAAAGCTGGAGCTGTGAGGGGCAGTCAAGATATTCAACACATTGTTTAACGATCTTAAACGCATGAAGCATCACCGTATGTTTTTTTTTTTTTTTTTTAAACTTTGGGGTCAATTACTTGAATGCTTCGTTTCTTGAGCCTCATGGGCAGCGACAAGACACTTGAGATATCAGATCTTGCGAGGATCTGGAGCTCAATTGGAAAGTGTCAAACTGTGATGGCACGCTGGGGCGGAAAGTCGCGAAGACCCAGTGATGCTCTCGGTGTGATCTGAGGGCGGGAACCTGAGGGCCTCGAGTCGTGCCGAGGTTTGGGAGCTTCGTGTATCGAACTGTTCTGCAAATGAAGCAGGAGAGCCCAAAGGACGGAATGTTTGGGAGTGGTCGGGACTGATGAAATATGATAGACTCGTGAGACGTGAAACAACTCTGTTCTATCCTGAGGACGTTTCTGCTGCATCGCACGCTGTGTTTCATTTTGAGTTCGATGCCAAGAAACATTTTGAGTACTTTGCCCAGATCCTCAGCGACAGTGACTGAAGGCCCCGGGCAAAAGCAATTCCCATGCCGCAAGAAGGCCTCGCACTAGCCGGCGCAGCCGCTTTCATCACGGAACTGCCACAAACCCGCTCAGGAACACCCTACATCATCGGCCAGGCTCGGGAAGTGTTCGTCTTTGAACCCTTGGATCCTCCAATATCATATCCTCTCACCTATTGATTTCTTCAGGTTGGCATTTGTCCTCTTGTTTGGCTTTTTGCAGGCGCCTCACGTCTTGCAGACACCATGCATGGCGTCGCGGCCCTTGCTGGTGCTACACTGGACAAAGAGGCTTTCAACGGCTTCCTAAGGTATCCCGTGTTCTATGGGTTTATGCCGGCGCCGATGCCTTTGAGAATGTACTCTCTAGTTGACACCAAAAGCACGGAACCTTTCTGCCTTTGCCTTTGTTTTTCTGGTGTGAGGAGCATGAGCATGAGGCCGTTTGCATGGCCTTGCAATGATCCGCGCAGAGCTTGGTAGTAAGAACTGCCACCACTTCAAGCACTGGCATGTGCACTATTGACTATTGTACTGGAGATTTGCTTTAAGTTGCTTCAACCATGTAGAAGAAACTCATATCAAAAGGGTGCTCACTTGGGGATTGACCTATATATCATATATCTGTAACTAATTCTAATTATGGACAATTATGGAGGTTTGTTGGTAACTGTTTTTGTTGCGAACTGATGTTGTTGTACACGAGCACTTTGCTTGGCTTTTTCACTTTTCACACTGTAAGGCCGCAAGGCTGGCCGAATCAGTAGGCGAAGAAGAGGCCACAAAGCTGGGAGGTTTTTAGCCGGCTTTTGTGGTCGGTAGAATGTGTGTCTTTCAGAAGGTGGGACAGCCATTTTGTTGTGTTCGCTCTTGGCCCATGGCAGGCGGAGATCGTTTCGCTGTTTCACCAGAATGCCAAGGAGTGAGTTAATTCAATGCCCCTTGGTCGAAGAAACTAACTGAATTGTGACAAACAGTTAGGAGAAAGTGCAAGAGAAGCAGGCATCATTGTCGAAGAGAACTCACAGACACCACCTGTGAGATTGCCTTTGTTAAGGTTTGATGATTTGGTCATGGCCTTGAGTTTTTGGCGGTATCTTGGCCACATCGGAAGCTGTTATCAATCTCGCTCACTGCTGTTTGCCGTTTGACAACTTTTGTTTTTTAGCTGACCAGGCACTGTTTGGTCAGTGTTTGGAAATTCGCCACAGGTGACCTCACTATTTTCAATTCGAGATACTGCGTTGCAGAGAAAGGTGGTGATGAGATTGGGTGAGACTGCTCCAAGGTCAATGGCCACATTTGCTGCGGCAAACCCGTGGACCAGTGACAGCGGGTGTGATTGATTCGGAGCTTCTGCGGGCGAAAATCCTAGCTTGAGGAAAGCTATCTCGTTTTTGGCTTCCTGGGACCACACTGAGCAAGCCGCTAGAGGTGCAGTATAATCTGGAGTGATGCAAGGGCAATCTGGAATACAACGATCAAAGTTGTTCCAGCAGAAAAGATTAAAAGCATAGTGTTGAAATAATAATGTAATCAATAGTGCAAATAGAATTATTTTGGCATCAATGCTTGCGAGCCCTTCATTGTCCATGATGAAGAAGCTGCACATATCTGTTAGAATTTGTTCCCTTGCGCAGCACTGACTTGCTGCTAGCGTGTGAACACATGCTGCTCCAGTTTACCCGGCGTGTGAACACATGCCAAGAAGGCTGCTCTAAGTCTGGGAGATATCCATATGCCTCAAGTGCTGACCCTTCGACGCTCTTCAACCCCTTTCGAAACTACTAAGAGGATGTGAGAGGACGTGCTCTCCCATGACCCTCGGCGTGTGAACACATGCGGGTCCCCAGGTAGAAGTCCAAATGGGCCTGGCCCATAATATGTTCAGTCGACAGCAGGGCCCTGTATGTCATGCAGCAAGAATTGGACACCCGAATCTACGCGAATGGAGTTCAACATCGCTACTTCAAAGGGCTTTGTGTCTCGGAGGCTCTGATGCAGAGACTGTGCGTTTCGATTATGTTTGGAGTTGCTATCCACCACTCCATTCGTTGGGCGCAGAAAATCTGAATCGAAGCCCAACAAACTCTAGAGTTTAGCAGCACAGTGACAGAGCAAGTGCAAGAATTGAAGCCGGGGAGGCAGTCAACCCCAACTACAGGCGCACTACCGAAATGCACAGTCTACGGATTCACCCGAAGGCCGAATGGTTTGCTCTTGGCCTTTGGCAGAGTGGGCCTTAGTTGGCCGTCCGGTGCTGAAACAACATCATGTTTTTGAGTTTGAGCAGTTGAAACATAGATGGTCCCATTTAGTTTCCCAGGCAAAGCAATAATAAAGCAGTCTCGACTCAACAATGAACAGTGATCGACTTAGTCCACTGGATTGTCTCTGTTTCAGTTCTGGCGATCGTGTTTAGACATTGTGCCAAATTTTAACCTGTCTTCGCTGTCCATGAGGGCCCAGTATATAGCTCATGTACAACGAAGCTGACGTTTCATATGCCTCTTTGCATGGTCAGCTCAGGGGTTCCATCATTTGAGGCAAAAGGTATAGCCAGTTCCAAGTCCTGAAAGATGGTTCCGATCCGATTCAATTGTGCATCTTCACAACTGATTTCACTCGGGGAGCAGGAGGTTGGCTGTGCTGGGAGGATTGATTTCCAGGAGCTGTGCCAGGGCCAAAGCCGAGCGCCACTGGTGTCGCGATTGGTGATTCTGCGGTTAATTCAGTTTGGAAACGCTTCTTCGAAGAGAGACTAGATTGACTAGATGCTCTTGCGGATAGGCTCAGGGCCGGGCCAACCAAAGTCTCAGTTGCACCAAGAGCGCTTTGACCCGAAGGCACAGCCCAAACTCATCACATCATCTTGTCGCCGAGCAGCAAATCCAGCGATTGTCAGCTTGATTGACTGCCATTCAATCCAGTTGCTCAAACAAAAGTAATTCAATTACTATACTGTAACGGGTGCAACGCTGGACAAAGGTCGTTTTGGCGGCAACAGCTTAATGTGTTCAATGCTGCAATGCGTTTGAAATATTGATTCGATCATATTTGGAGAATTCCTTAAGTGACACATGAGGATATTGGCAACGCCAAGAATTTCCCTGCCACTGCTGGATTGTTTCATAGTTGATGTAGAAAAAGCTGGTGTCTTGATGGTTGGTGGCTGCAACTCGGGTGTTGGAAACACTCCATGCCGTGGGATGCAGAGAGTCTTGGCAAGTGAAGTCGTCTCCTTTACTTTCCCCAGATTGTTTCGCAATCCATGTGAGAAGATGTTTTTAAAACTAACATTGTTTCCTTGGAAATCTTCGTAGGTCGTGAACACTTCTGTTTGGAACAAACATGTTTGCGCTGATGACTTCAGTGCAGGCTTTCCGGCTTTTCCGGAAAGTAAGGCCAAAAGGCCAAAGCAGAAGATCAGAGAGCTGAACCCCAAGGCAGTTCAGATTTCGGGACCTTGCAAGCTCACAGATACCCGCAAAGAATTCTTTTCTGAGTAGATTTCAGGAGGACCATTTCGAGTCACTCAAACATTGTTATGATTCGTCTTCACCGGCTCTGCTGTTCTTATTGGCCGGCATCGGTACAGACCCACTTTCAGATGCCGTGCTACGAGTGGACCTGCGTGCCAAACAAAGCAAATTTCTACACTGTCAGCCAGAGTATTCTTTCCTGCACTGATCGTAGCATTTTGCTTTTGGCACACGGGCAGGAGCAAAGTCATTCTTTGCATTGGAACATTGAAGATGGTGTAGAAGGGGTGTAGTGATCTTCTTTGTTCCACCTGGCTTAAGGTCCTGGCTACTCTCCTTAATTATCCTAGCCGGATCAGTCACAAAACTTTCACAGGACTTGCGAGAGCTCTAGTTTGGTTAGCCGGCCCACCACTGTTCTTGCAAGCCAAGAATCCTGAATCATCCTCAATCCACTTTTGGCTTTGATACTGCTTTGTTGAAATGGGACTCCCCTGCTGTGGCGCTGGTTGAGGACGCTGTCAAATTCTCAAGGCAACGGTGGCCTTTCTGAGAGCAATATTGGAGCCAGGACCTTGTGGCTAGCTGCTGCAGCTGTACAGTTTCTGCCGATGAGTCAGCTAGATTTGCGTGGCATTGATACACTTGCCGCTGACATCCATGTGAAAAAGACCCTTGTTCACTCGGCAAAGAGCTTGTCTAGCATTGTCAAACTAAAATGTGACTGGGGTGGCTAGCTGGCAAGTGTGTCATGGGAATTTAATAGCTTGGATGCCTGCCCTTGCCCAAGCTGCTCGGTCGCACAATACTTTTCAATAATTTCGGCCGTGCACCAGCTGATTAAAAGACAACAGTGAATAACAGGGACCCCAAATTGCAACCTTTGAACAGCAGGACGTCAGATTCTGGGTGCCTTTGGATTTGGGGTGTTGTATGATTTAGTTGAGCGGCCGCCTGGGTTCCGGCTTGCAGGCCATGATCTGAAATTGGGGCCTTTACTTCAGGAAAAGAAGCGAAATGCATTTTTAATATCCCGGTGGACTGTAGAGGTAGTAGCTAGGCAGCTAGTAGAAGCCAGGTAGCTACTACCTACAAGTGGCTACTACTGACAGGACGCAGGATAGCTCACGCTTCTTCAAAAAAGTTTCCCCCGCCGCCCTAAAGGCGGCGGGGGAAGCTTCCTTGAAGAAGCGCTCGCACTAATGATTTGGTTTCTAGAGTTTTAGGACACACTTAACTTAACCTTAAAAGTACGAAAAGTAGTTCTTCTGCATTTGCAAGTCATCCATGAATCGCTCAAAATCGCTTGACCCGACTGCAAAGAGAGACGGCCAGTTCCCCACCATGTTCGTGTTCGCCAAGAGCTTTCTCCCAGTCATGTTCACTCAATCCCTTTGATTCCTTTTCATGTTTTTTGCATTACACAGGCGATGCCATAGGCATCGAGAAGCTGATCCCAAGCGTAATTGTGCTGTCAGGGTCCACTCGGTGCTTGCTATTCTTTCTTTCTGGCAAGTTTGGCCCTTTTCCTCGGGGCGAAACCCGGGTGCCCCCGGCCCAAACTGCGCCTGGGACGGCAACTAAGGCATTGTGATAGCTAACTCCATTTCACAAGTACAATCATGTACAATCTAAATCTAGAGAGGACAATCTTGCATCGTGTTGGCTGACTCCCAACAGCGCGCCTAGGAGAGCGAACATTCCCGTCACTGCCTCAAAAGCAGCATGTGCAGTTAAGATGTCAACACAAACATTCTCGGCACTTTCGGTGGGGCGTTTCGACTTTCAACCCATTCGGCATGCTTGAGGTTTAGACTATGTATGGTGTGGCTGGCTGGTTGCACCCGCGTAGTGTGGTTGTTTCGAAGTCTCCACATCTCCCTTGATGGCAGTGGCAGGTTACAATGCTCAGCAGGCCCTTCTGCAGCTTTTGAGACGTGTTACTGCGAAGAAAACACATTGCATGCACTTGCGAATGAATCTGCGAACTCGAGAAGGGTCCGACTGACTTTAAAGGCCTACGGCAGCCTTCCTGGCCCATTGAAGCCAAGCTCTCAGAGCCACCAAGCAGCTTCCAGTATTCAACAGCATGGGATTGGCACTTTTTGTGGGATTGGTGATTTGGCACTTTGAGCTCCTCTCTGGACTGGACTAATCCATAGTGCTCCACAGTGCCAATTGGATTCCGAGGAAGAACGAACCGAAGGTTACACTCCCCTTCCAGGCTGTTTTGGCCTCAGCCACTTCCGCTTTCATAGAGGCCTCATTTTAGCGGCCTGGCTTGGCTCCACAGAGGTCTTTTTGAGCTGGCTCATCCCGACCGCAGTCTTTGCCGTGGACACTGCCTGAGGAAACCAAAGAAATGTGAAATGGAGATTAGCGCCGACACATTCGCCTGAAGGGGTTCCATGGGTTTGCGTTGGTTGCCCTTTGGGAGGTTTTGACTTTGACCACCTGCACTTGGGATTTGTCCGTTCTGAGTCATGTCGCTTCGAGAGAGGGCGCAAGGAAAGGTGATTCATGTCCAAGCCAACACCCCAGATGATGCGCAGCCGAATGAGCAGGACTCTAGAGGGTTTACTGTAATCACGCTATTTTTTCCACTCGCCTGAAATTGAACAAGTTTCAGAGGGTCCAACTTATATCCAACAATGCATGCACTATGTTTTATCTCCATATATTTCCCATCTCATATATATTAATATAATATAATATAACATAATATACTATAATATAGTATAATATAAAATAATATAAAATAATATAATATATATACTTACATTCATCCATTGCATGGTATTTGTCACCTCTAGGTCTGTACAGTTTTCAGGGGGTCGAACTTATATCCAACAATGTCTGCACATGTTTCTTTTCCGTATGCTTCTTCATTCATCATGGTACTTGTCATCTCTGGGTCTCTAGGTCGCAAAATGACTGATTAGAAGAAAGTCTAGAATACGCGTGACGGATATAAGGACCAGAGGGGAACGGTGCTAAAATTGCAGGCATGGTTGGATATTAGTTAGACCCCATGAGGCATTTACAATTTCAAGGGGGTCGAAGAGCCTTGCAATATGCATGATGATCTAGAGATGACAAGTACCATACAGTAGATTGATCTCATTGACGTCTCATTATTGCATCATTTGCATTGCCAGGTCCACCAACCATTCCTTTCAACAGCTTGAATCAGTTGTCACTGCAAGCATCCACTTCATCTCCAGTCCCACATCATATGGCACACCACCTCCACATCAAATGTTGCAAAACCTTCCATTTACACACCTCATGATGCAGGATATGCATAAACGAGAAGGCCTCCCCTCAGTGAACGCGCCCCACCACACATAATCATGTTCCTCAGCACCTTCGGCGCGGGCGGATTTCAGAGTACTCTCTTCTTTGAGTCTGCCATAGTTAGCTTACGAACAGGAGTTTGTATTCAGGGGTGAGACACATGCTTCAGGTGTCAGGAGCAGCGCTGGCTACTTAGACATTTGGACTTCTTATTTGTTCGATACGACCAAAGACAGAGCAGGTCTTGGCTTGGCATGATCATCATTTCGCTAGTGCTTTTGCACCCAAAGCTTTGTTGGCATCACTTTCTAATGGTTTTGATTTCTTCCTGATTGATTGCTCTTTCTGCCTTATTTAGTCTTTCTTCTAGACCATTGTTTCTCTTTTCTTCTGGACGCATCTGGGGTCTCAGCTCTCTAGGTCATCAAGCTTAGTGACCTACTACCCTTTCCTGATCTACGGCATCTTGGTCTGGGAGCTTGGAACAATTGCAAACTAGGGTCACCGCCAAGTGTCGTGTGGTGTCAGAGCAATGTTGAATTCGAAGATCCGGGCTACACTGAAGTAGTTTCATATCTGCAAGCGAGCAGGCCCCAGCCATGACGTACTTAGTTCTTTCATGGGACTCACAGGACTCAGAGTGTTGAGTCTGGTTTGGTCGAGGGCGTGGTTATGATTCGTTGATTCTTAACCCGCCCGCGAGGGACAAACCCATCTCACCTAGTCATGGGGTTCAGGCATGTTTCAAGACCAGGCAACCTCCGAATAGTAGGTGTTTTGTGTGCACTGCTCACATTTTCCACGTTTCTTCGTCCTTCATATCTTCGTCCTTCATAGCCTTTGAGGCTAGAGGCCAAAAGCAGCGCCCATAAAATGTCTCAACTTCAGGCTGTGGTGACAGCTGGCTCCTTGCTGACACTGCACATTGTCCTGATTGTGCTGAGAAGGCGCCATTGGGAAGGGAATCAATTGCTGCAGGCTGTGGGTACGTCAATGCTTCTGGTTCGCTCATGATTAAGAGGCTTACGCCTGACAGCCGGGCGCCGGCCAAGCAGGGCGAGGGTTGGTTTTCAGGGGTTTCGCTTGGAGGGAAGGAAAAATCCAAAAAAGGTGTCGCGGACGATGTTTGTGAGCATAAATTGCGTAACATATCTCCAACATAGGCCTAAGATAGCCAACATACTCCCAACAAATGCTCTACATACCTTCCAAGATGGCGCAACATAGGGATAACATAGGGCAACATGGGGCCAACATACGCCAACGTACGCCACAGTTCCACGGTAGCATCCTTCTCGAGAAGGGGGCTGACCGCCCGGGCGTATGCCTGGTATACGCCGAAGTTGGGAGAGCCGTCTTGCACATGTCCTGCCGCGCCTCTCTCTCTCTCTCTCTCGCCTATGTTGGCCTTGGTGGGGCCTATATGGAGCAAAGTGAAGCTATCTGGTGCGCATCTTCGCCCTAGGTTGAGCCAAGTTGGGCCCATGTGGTCTATGCTGGGCGCATCTTGGGCCCATGTTGAGCCTATGTTGGGCCTAGGTTGGCCTATGTTAGGCCTATGTTGGCCTATGTTGGCCCTATGTTGAGCAATCTTGGAGGCTATGTTGGGCATATGTTGGCTATCTTGGGCCTATTTTGGGGAAATGTGAGGCAACTTATGTTCCCAGCACCCACGAAATGTCGATTAAGCCTGTCCGCGCGGCACGCATAACCGACACCACCGGCGCCCTGTTAGGCCAGAGTCGTGTCCGCCGAAGGCCACGAAACACTGTAAAAAACGATGTTCTTGAACATTTTTTGAACAGCCTGCGCAAGATACATATAAATCTGTCGACACGGGGTCGACACGGGGTCGACACGGGGTCGGGCGGAGGTATCCCCGCGGTCCAACAGAAGGGTCGGCGGCAGGGGCGGCGAGCGTATATAACCTTCGGTTACCAACCGAAGGCCTCCGGCAAGGACACGGGCCCGTGGCCGGCGCCCGGATTGCGCTTGTTTGTGCTGCCGGCGACATTAGGAACCCCATGGTATTTGTTTTTCTTTTGAAGTTTCGACCACCATCACTTGTCGTTCTGGTCGGGTGGTGGGTGTTGGGGGGTAATAACGCACATGTTTGCACTGTGCACATGAGGCCGCAGATTATTTTGTTGCCGAAGCCGTTCAGCTTTAAGATGAACGAGGGATTGGAACTTGGGTGGCGTTTGGTTTCGATGTCCCTGGTCTTGTTGCTGCTCTCCAAGAAAGATCATTTCGATTTTCCTGGTCCCTTGAAACCGTTTTGTACCATTCATCCTGGTTACTTGGATTGTTTATTGAAGGTAGGAACTTCTGTGCAGGCTGAATGCTTAGGAGGCGTGTGCCTCAACAAAGTTTTGGACAACATCAGTTTCCACTGGACTTGTGTCAATGCTTGCAGCATGTTCACGGGATGTTTCAGTCCTGGTTGACTGACTGTTTGCGAAGACCCACAAAAAATCACTGCTGCACTTTGGATTCTTTCAAAGCACTTTTGATAGC